>CABHPP010145670.1:0-45846 GCA_902168425.1 Peromyscus attwateri | reverse complement strand
GGCCTCGAACTCACATAGATCCGCCTGGCTCTGCCTCCCGAGTGCTGGGATTAAAGGCGTGCGCCACCACCGCCCGGCCAGCCCTCAGCTTTCTGACGTTGGGTTTTGCTCTGCAGTCCAGGCTTGCCTTAAAGTTGAGATCCACCTGCTTCTGCCTCCTGAGTTTTGGGGTGACAGATATGTGCCATCCTGCCAGCATTCCAGCATCTTAATAACCAGTCAGGTATCCCATGAGGATGTTATTGAGGGCTCGGTGTCCTTTATGCTGGGGTGTATGCAGGAAGACAGCTCAGAACAGGACCCACGATGGCTGTCTCTAAAAGTCAGTGATGCCCCGAGACTCTGTTTTAGTTTCTTTTCTGTTGCTGTGTTAAAGCACCCTGACAAAAGCAACGCAAGCAATAGAGCGTTTATTGACTCACAATTTCAGGTTATAATCCGCTTCAGGGAAGTCATGAGGCAGGAACGTGAAGCAGCTAGTCATGTGCTGCTCACAGTCAAGAGCAGAGCACAAGTAATTGACGCATCTGTGTTAGTTCAGTCCTCTCCCCTCTCCCTTCCCCCTCTCTCTCCCTCACTTTCTCTCTTTGGTTTTTTAAGACAGGGTTTCTCTCTGTAGCCTTGGTTGTCCTGGAACTCACTCTAGACCAGGCTGGCCTCGAGCTCACAGAGATCCTCCTGCTTCTGTCTCCTGAGTGCTGGGATTAAAGGGGCGCCACCACCGCCCACCTGCCCTCTCCACTCTTACGCAGTTGAGAGTCTCCTTCCTAGGGAACGGTGCCAACCACAGTGGATGCGTCTTTCCACCTTAAATGCATGCAATACTGACACACTCACAGGTCAACCTGATTTAGACAGTCCATCATGGAGATTCCATTCCCAGCTGGTTCTAGATTGTATCAAGTCGACAATTAAAACCAACTATTGAATATGGAAAGGTGAGGCTCAACACATTTTGAAAATATCCTTTCCAAAAATATGGAAACAGAAATGTGCTTCTTCTAGCCTTTCGCCTGCTATACCTGGTGCTTCAGCCTTTCTCCTGTGAACTGGTTTTCTAGCTGTCTGGGGACCATGCTCCCCACCTCAACTCTTCATTTCCCAGGGCAGGGGCATCTCCAGAAGTTCCTGTTTCCGTTTTGGTTGGACCAAAGGGCTCTGTTTCAGTCTCTGGTCTGAGGGTTCAATGTGGTCATCTGCACAAGCATAAAATTGTGTAACTCTCAAGAATACTTCACAGACTTTAACGTCAGCTTGGGATGTATCCTAGTGGGCTTGTGGGCTTGCTTTGTTCATAGATGTCTTCTTTACCTCCATGGAATCAGGACATTCACATCTCAGTGATGATGTGGAGGATTTCTAATGCCCGTGGTTTCCAGGGGGAAAGAGGCCCATTTCCAGCTTCATCTGAGGGCAGAAGACTGAAATACATAGGCATTTATGACTGAGAGTTGTTTCAGGATGAAGTCCTGTGCTTAGCTCTGAACTCCCAGGTACACGTGGCCATGCCTGTAATCCCAGCTCTTGGGAGATGGAGGCAAGAGATCAGGAATTCAAGACTGCTCTTGGTCACATAGCAAATTTGAAGCCAGCCTAAGGTACAAACAAGAAAGCAACAAAATCAAATAAAAACAACAAAAAACCTAACAAACCAAACATAACTAATAAGATGTAACTTCCAGAACCTCAGAGTGTGAACGCATTTGGGAGTCTTAGGTAATTATGGTAAAACCAGGTCATATGCAGGGGTCCATAAGTATGTTTCTGGGCCTGTGGTGAGGTGGTGGTAGGGCTGAGGTTGGGAAACATCTTCAGCGGTGGGCAGGACACTGAAAAATGGGAAATACCACCACTTAGCTGGATTTCTCTTCCCCCGCCTTTTATTCTACCTGGGCCCTAGTCTATGGTATGGCACCCCCTTCTTCAATTAACTCTCCTGAAATGCCCTCACGAACACTGTTGTACTTACTTTTCTATTGCTGTGACAAAACACCATGACCAAGGAAACTTATAAAACAAAGCTTTGATTTGGGGCTCTCGGTTACAAAGGGTTAGAGTCCATGACCATCAAGGTGGGGAGCATGGCAGCAGGCGGGCACATGGTGCTGAAGCAGTAGCTGAGAGCTCACATCTTGATCCAGGATCATATCCAGGATGCCTGCGAACTCTGAAGGTGCCCTAGTCCTTTGGTATCCGTGGAGGGTCTGGGACACCCTAGCTCCTTATACATTGTGTAGCATGTACCTGTGAGCTATGCACAGCCTCCCATGTACTTCAGCTCATCTGTAGATGACTTACATACAATCCCCAAGCAACAAAAATGGTACCTACAAATACTTAGGGGATAATGATAAGAAAGTCTTTATGTGTTTAGTACAGATGTGTATTTCCCTGAATATTTTTGACCTGCAATTGGTTAAATCTGTGTATACAAAACCCATGGATAGGGAGAGCCGACTGAGGTTAAAGAGGCCCCCCCTCCAAGATGTGGAAGATGAGGTTTAGAGAAGACCAGGGATTCACTGAAGTGCATCCTTCCTGAGTCCCAGCTTTGGGTCTCCTGTTTCATCAGATGTTGATTACTGCTGCTGCTGCAGACATCGGCAAGGATATTCATTATCTATGAGGGGGCATAGTCATGGCACCTCTCACTGAAAGCGCATCATGCAACCACACTGCATTCAGAGAAAGTGTAAGCTCATGGCCGCACACATATTCCAATGTCTGACTCTTGAAGACCTTTCCAGCTTCAACTCAGTGGTATTCCTGCTTTGAAATGTGTGCTAGCCTTATACTTCCCAAGGACAGCTCTGGACAGTTCTACTCTTCTATTCTAGAAAGAGTCCCATCCAAAAGACGTTCAGATTATAGACCTCTCAGGTATTTATAATGCATGGTGGCCTGTTTAAGGTACAGATGAATCTTACACAGCACAGTGTGTTAAAATAATGTTTCCCAAGTCTGTTTGATAAAAAAACAGACTCTTTGCTCATTTGCTTGTGTGTGCACACACATGCATGGACCACAGGTTAACATGAGGTGTTGTCCTTAGTTGCTTCTCACCTTATATTTTCTGAGACAGTGTCTCTCACTGAACCTCGAGCTCATCGGTTAGTCTGGGCTGCAGGCATCACCAATCTCTGTCTCCTCAGAGCTGGGATTACAGGTAGGCACAGCCATCTGGCCTCTAGTGTGGGTACAGGTCCTCATGTTCAGATGGCAAGCACTTTATGTCACAATTGATGAGTGTACATTCATGTGACATGTCATCCAAAGCCATAGTTTTGAAGGTTCCTTCTTGGTGTTGTGCCTTCTATAGATTTGAACAAATTTACAATGCCATGTTCACTGTTATAGCACCAGAGAGAATGTTTGCATCACCATAAACATCCTCTCTGTGCTGCCTGTGGTACCTCCCTCTCTCCCTGACCTCGGTAGACATTGAGGTCTGCACTGTCTCCATCTTTTTCCTTTCCCATAGCAGCATACAGTTGGAATCACAGAGGACATAGCCTTTTCAGATTGGTTTCTCGTACTTACTGATACACATGCAAGATCCCTTCATGTCTTTGCATGGTTGGATAGCTAATTTGTTTTTAATGCTGGGTAATATTCCGGAGTCTGGATGTACCATCTTTTAAAGTATGACAGGTTCAGGACCGTTTTCCTGTCAAGAAAGTAAAATGGATTTGACTGGAGGAGGAACGAGCTAATCTGGTAAAGCCGTTTATGAATTGAACATCAAACCAAGCAAGAGGCTGGAGCTAGAGGACGACCAGAGAAGCTCCAGCAGAATGAAGCCAGCAAGAGTATGGAAAGGAGAGAGCTTGATGGACATAGAGATTTAAAAAGATTCCCTTCTTGTGCATGTGAGTGTGGGCACACATACACCATGGAGCACATGTAGAGGTCAGAGGACAGCCTGGATATTTGCTCTCCCTTTCCGCTGTTTGAAGCAAGGTCTCTATTTTGTTTTTCATTGTGTTCATGAGGCTAACTGGCCCAGGATCTTCTGAGGAGTCTCTTGTCTTCACCTCTTATTTCCCTATAGGACTTCGAGGCTTGTAGATTTGAATGCTGTTGTGTCTGGCTTTAGATAGATTCTAGGGATTCGAACTCACGTTTTCATGCTTGTACAGCAAACACTACCCACTTATCTATCTCTTCAGCACTTTATAGGGACTATAATAGTGGAGATAGGCAGAAAGATTGACACATGACATCCATGGAGTTGAATGATAATTATATCCATAATGTTAAATGTTAACTTTGGCAAAAAAAAAAAAATTTCCCTGAGCTTATCCAGCCGAGAGAACAGCCTGAATAAAGACATGTGGGTGGCCAAGTACAGGGTGCGTATGGGGAGCCATATGTAGATGGTTGTGGTTAGAACATGGGGTGTTTTCATTTTAACCCTAACTCTTCTTGATGTGGATGCTAATTTGGGGTGTATAGAAATGGTGTGAGCCACATTCTTGGCTTTGCCAGGTGTCCAATTCTAGCAACACGTCTCAATTTTCTCTTCCTTAGATCAACACTGCACTGGCTGTCTTGGTAGTCTTTGGTGGGGTGAAAGGTGTCTGTGATGGGTTACCTCCAGCACACTGTGACTTCTCAGGATGGAGGACAGAGTCAGTGTCTCTCTGGGGTGGTGTGTGCTTGGCAGGAAGAGCTGGATGTAGAGCTCAGCATTTATAGTCCAGCTGTTTGGATGAACCCTTTACGACATCTGCCTTTGAGCCAATTCCCCAGGGCATCTCAGAATTCTGTTGGAATACATCTGAGAACATTTGATGTCCACACACCATTGCTTCTTACTGCTCCCTGTTTCAGTATCTTGGTGCTGTGTCCTGTTACTTCTGTCCAGAAGGTCTCTGTCTACCCAATGAGCAATATCTGTCTTTCCTTGCTTTTAAGTCCACATTACTGAGGATAAGGTTGAGAAGGGAAGAAGAGTTTGAGCTCATAAAATTAAGAAGCTCTGAAGGGGAAAGATGAGGCAACCACTCAATCTAGATGTGCTTAGCTTACTTAGAAATCCAGTTAGGAATTTGGTGGGGTGAACGATGCTTAAAATTAAAAATCCCTTTAAATACAACTTGCATCTTGTGTCTGAGCCCTTGATGGAAGGAAGGTATTTAATAGATCTTCCAAGATGACAACCATTCCCTAGGAGACTGGCCAAAGCACTCCAAAGCATTTATTGAAGTGGCCCTTGTTTTTCAGCAAAAGAAACAAATACATACTTACTTCATCCTTCATTGTCCAGGTTTCAGCTTAACTTTGATCTCCTCTGGGAAGCAACCTCGACTTCCCCAGGGTAGATTTCATTCAGTAAATAATGTTCAACAGATGGGTGAGTATCTACCATGAACCTTTGATGCCTTAACTCAGAGACCTTGGTGGAGCTTCTAAGTTAATGGATTTAAATATCTTTGAAAGCTGAAATTACTGAGCAAGATTAAGATGGCTCAAGGCACCAGGTATAGCAATAAAGAAGGTCTCTATTACCAGGAAGTTTATTTTCCAAGTGGGAATGTAGAAAATATGGGGAATAACAA
The DNA here is from genome assembly GCA_902168425.1 of Peromyscus attwateri. Taxonomy (NCBI): domain Eukaryota; kingdom Metazoa; phylum Chordata; class Mammalia; order Rodentia; family Cricetidae; genus Peromyscus; species Peromyscus attwateri. The sequence goes on along the minus strand of CABHPP010145670.1, from coordinate 40,285 downwards.
TATAAGATAATTTCAGGCAGTGATGTGTCCCAAGCAGGGAACTGAAGCCAAGAAAGGTGAGAGGCCAGCATCGGACATGGGAGGGGTGAGCTTCTTGATAGAATGGCCAGTAAAGTAGATGATGGAAGAACCCAGTGGAGTGTGGGCAGGGCCATGGTCATGATGATAAGTGTTGAAGCCTGAGTGGGTAGAGGAAGGTGGCTGGTCATGTTTCAGGAGCAGTAGGAAGAACAGGACATCTATAGGAGACCAAGCAGGGAGAGAGAGAGGAGATAGGACCTGGAAGGTGCAGTAGAGGGCAGCTCCCACAAGATTTGTGGCCAAGGAAGACATTTGGATCTTATTCTAAGTGTGATAGGAAGGCATTCCAGGGCTTTGAGCAGAGGATAGGCAAAACTTTACTTACAGTTTAAAAAATGCCATTGTCGATGCTGCATTATAGAAGGGAATGGGGAAGAGATGAGGGGACACTGAGGAGATGATTCAGAAGTTATAATGGTAATTAATCTAGGTAGAGACAGGATTGGCCAGCTGGATGTCCTAGAGGTTCTCATGGAGGTGGTGAGGACAATCACATTTGGGATGTTCTTGGAATGTAGAATGTTCTGGACTTCCTGATTGGATATAAGGAATGAAAGAAGGAAAAGTTAGGAGGGAAAGGGAAAGAATGGCTCCAGGGTTTTAATTTAACTCACTTTTACATTCGGGGATAAATTTGTAGGCTGGTGTGTGTTTGGTCACGTGGTCATAACTGGGAAGGTGAGAGCTCCAGCTGGAAGTGGGCCAAGCTGTAACCCTCAAGGCCGACCTCTAGTACTTCTGCCAGCTCATCCCTACACCCCAAAGGTTCTACAGCTTTCCAAATCAGTGCGGCTGCCCTGGGCCCAAGCGCTCAAGCACTCGGCTGCGGCTGGTGTTTCACACTGAAAACAAATGGTGAGATTTGTTGTCCCCTCTTGGTGGCACCGAGGGTCTAACCAGGGCTTTCCACATGCCAGGCAGGTCTCCACCACTCTGTTTTTAAGCTGTCTGGATATTGAACTTCAGAGTGGCTTTCTTCCTGTTGCTACACATTCTGTTCCTCCTGAGCCCACGTCTCTCTTTGTACCTTCCACAGTGTCAGTGATTTAAAACCTGCCCCATTCATTAGCAGGGTCTTGATACACTCACATTTTGGGTCACGCCGCTCCTTGCGATGGACCACTGTTTCGTGCTTTCCAGGATGCTTGGCAGTATCCCTGTCTTTTTTCAGGGATTGTAACAACTAAAAACATCCCCAGAACTGTCTACTATTTTCTGGGCACCATTGTTCCTAGCTGGGAATCACCCAGAAGCAGTGTGACTTCTCACGGACAAGACTGAAATCTGTTCTCTCTGCCTCTCTGGTGGTTAACATCGTGCAAGGTGCACTCTTAGGGGCTTGGGAGCCATTGTGTTGAGTGACTGGATCACTGGTGGGCATAAAACTCATTTTTGGTAATCTGCTGTCAAAATTGCCTCATCCCTGGGTAATCCAGTGGGGAAGAGCGGAGGAGTTCAGTGGGTTTGATCTTTGCTGGGATGCAGGAATTTGTCACTGCACTTGGGAAGTTCCTGTAGTTGTTAACAGGGTTTGGCCATGCTTGGCTGCCATTTCTTATGTAGTTTCTGGACCACGGGGGCAGGGTATGTGTCTCTCATATCCCCACCTCCTTCATGCATTGGAGAATATTGCTGTTGCCTAATGACCCCAAGAGCTAGGAAGCCATGCAGCTTTCTCAAGCACTGTCCTTAAGTAGCAGTTCTACCTCTCAGACTAGAGCTGCCCAGAGAGTCCCTGGAGCCAGCTCAGCACCTGCCCTTCACCTCTAGTTGGAGACTCAGAGTTGAGGGGTCTTTTCCAGTTGGAGCAAGAACAGTGTTAATAACTCTTTCCATGAAGCAGTCGTACCAATTCACACTCCGTGGGTAGTCTTTATCCCACACTGGTTAGAGGGTACCAGTGTGTGTCAGCTCTCAGTGGGAGCTGACATGGTGAGAAAGAGATGATGCACTAGCTTCTCTCTGTACCACACCACACGGGACAGCCTCCCACTGGGGATTCTATGAAATCCTTGGTATGAATGAGTAAGTGCATAGTCCTCCCTGTACCCATCATGTTGCTAACCTCTTTCAACTACGTCTCTACTCAGCACCAGGCATGTCCTGTAGCTGCCTGCCAAGGAAGAGGGAATTAATAAGGAGCCTCTGGGTCCCCAGCACTGAACAATGTTCTCCCTTTTAGTTTTTATTACATCATCTTCATGATTCTTGTCACCTCTTGCCAGGGCTTGCAGACCAAAGCCCATGACCTGATTTAGTACATAAAGCTTTACTGGGACAGAACTGCACACATTTGTAAATGTAATTGATGTTTTTTTTTTAGACAATAGTTGAATTAAGCCATTGCCACAAAGACTGTATGGCTTGCAGAGCTGAAGATACTTTTTATTTATCCTTTAAGGAAAAGTATACTGACCCTTAACTCACACTATTATTTAATCAATTTATCTCTAAATTGAATTCATTTAAAAATTATTATTATGGAAATTATCAAACATATAAGAAGGGAGAATACATAAAGCTTCCATTATGCAGCTTCATCTCATGTCAGATCTTCTATTTTATATTTCATATTATTTTATTTTAAGCCTTTTGGGACTGATTCTTACTATGTAACTCAAACTGACTTGTAATTCATGATCTTTCCACCCCAGGCTCCTGAGTGCTGGAAAAGCAGGCATGCATTACCATGCCCAGCAATGTTTGTTTTAAACAGCATTGTTGATGCATAATTAATATGCAAAGCTACACATATTTAACACATACAGTTTGGCGAGTTTGGACATAGGCACTCACCTGTGACACCATTGCCACAACTGAGGCGTTTCTCTTTATCTCCGAGCGTTTCCTTCTGCCTCTTTGTGCTGATTCTGTAGGAACACCTATCATGAGCTTTCAGAGTTCTAACAGCACAATACCGTGTTGTCAGGTACACTCACTGAGTTGTCCAGCACTTCTTCAGAACTTCCTCATCTTACATGGCTAAACTTCACATCATCAGCAACTTCTTGTTGCAGAGAAGCAGCTGCTGGAGCCTGTCATTCTAGCCCCTGATGCTGCAGGCTCGAGTACCTTAGGTATCTGGTATAAATGAAATCATGTCGTGTTTGTCTTCTGTGCATTGTGTATTTTACTTAGCAGAAAGTCTTCCAGAGTTACACATGTTGCCGCAAATTGCAGAATTATGTTGGCAGAGCTTGTCTAGTTTGGGAAAAGGTCGAGTTCAGTCCTTGGCACCATGTAAAACTGAGCATGATGGCACACACCTGTAACCTCAGCACTTGGGAGGTGGAGGCAGGAAGACAGGAAGTTCAAGGTCATCCTCAGCTACATGGCGAGTTTGAAGCCAGCCTGGAGTACATGAGATGCTCCTCTTTTTAAAAGTCTATATAATAGTGGAGAATTCAGCTCAGTGGCTGAACACTTATTTAACATACACTAATGGTCCTGGGTTCACCTCAGTGCTACAAAATAAGTAAAATAAATAAATAAACACCAAAAGAAAAAAATCCCTGTATATTTCACATCAGAATATACTATATTTTCTTTATCCATTCATCTCTTGGTGTACATATAGTTCACCCCCAACCATTTTGGCTATTATGAATTATACTAATATGAAGCTTTTGCATAGCAAAGTAAACAATGGATAGAATAAAAGACATTCGATGTAAGGGGTGAAAATAATTACAAATCATATATCTGATAAGGGGCTAGTATTCAAAATAATTTAGGAAAACACTAGGACTCAATAGTGAAAGACAAATAACTCAATTAAAAAATGGTCAAAACCTGTTACATAGAGTATTCTCCAAGCAAACAAGCAGTCAACAGTATTGCAAGGTTTTGCAGTGGGTGATTGTGAGGGTTACCCCATACCTGTTAGGATGGTCCTTATCAAAAAGACAAAAATGGCTGCAGAGATGGCTCAGCAGTTAAGACTATCAGTCTGGCTTTGATTCCCAGCACTCACATGGTGGCTCACAAACATCTGTAACTGCAGTTTCAAGAAATCTGACTCCCTCTTTTGGTCTCTGTGGGAACTGCATGCACATAGTAACATAGACATACATGTAGACAAAACACATAAAATACAAATAAATAAATCATAAAAACCCCAAAATAACACATGTGGCAAGGATGTTAAGGAGCTGGGGTTTTTGTGTGTCAGTGGGAGTGTGAATGGTGCAGCTCCTATGGAGAAGACAGTGTGGAGTTTCCTCTGGAAACAGAAGGACCATCTGAGTAAACAATTCTACTTCTGGGTCCATGTCCAAAAGAACTGGAATCAGGATCTTGAAGAGATAGCTGCATCTCCATGTTCATTCATCATTCATAACAGCCCAAATACCAACAGTCTTGTTTTCTTTATATTCTCTCTTATTGGTTTGTTCATGAAGGCAATTGTGGCATGGACAACATGGGAGGTAACCAGTTGCTTTCTGATTGGGTTTAAGGCCTACTTGACAGAGAAAACTCATACCTACTACTATAAATCTTTCTAAGAACCCATGGTTCAAGGCTCACAGGCACCAGAGGTGAACTTGCTACTATTACTTTGGTAAGTGGTAATTATGTCCATAGTTTCAAACTGTCTTCCAAATACATATTTCTATACCCAGAGATTAGTGTAGCTCTCAGTCCGCATCAGAACTTTTTTTTTGTGCCATTGATAGACACTCAACTAGCCAAAATGCAGAGAATAATTGTCTATGGGATGCTCAGCAATAAATAGGACATCTGTGTCACCCCTCCTTGCTCAAGACTCAGGGAATGTTGCAAAAGAGGAGCGAGAAGGATTGTAAGAGCCGGAGGTCAGAGAGGACTAGGGTGAAGCAGGGTCTTCTGGACACGCCAGAACCCCTGCATCCATGAACTCACAGGAGCTCTGGCTGTCTGCACAGGAGCAAGCCAGCCAACAGAAAAAAAAATCTCTCTTAAGCCAGGTGTGGTGGTACACGTTTAATTCCATTACCCAGGAGGCAGAGGCAGGTCGATCTCTGTGAATTTGAGGCCATTTTGGTCTACATAGTGAGTTCCAGGACAGCTGGGGCTGTATAGTGAGACCCTGTGTCAAAAACAAAATGGCAACAAAAAAAAATTCTCTCTTGCAAATACTTTCCCTGCTCCTAATTATTTTAATGTAAATGCCAGAAATTACATGCTTTATTGTAAAACACCAGTAGGTATCTGTAAAGATGACGACTCCATGTGCTGACTATAAATAAACACAACTTTATTGCCACACTTAAAATAAATAATTTATTACTAGAATCAGCTATCCCCCAACACATCATGATTTGCTCCAAGCAATAATGATTTGGATATGATATTTATATGTGTTTTCTCCTATGCAATAGAATAACTGTTGATTAATTAAAAGTTTAAAAGGAAATTGTGTTCATATACCCTTTAAACTTATCTCTCACACCGCTGATAGGTCCCAGTTGGAACACCAGGTTAAGGAGCTTACACACTTCCTCTTTTCTTGGCATGGTGAGCATTATGGTATTTGTGCTTCGAAGGACAACAGAGTTAGTCAATGCCTGGAGCAAACAGCAGGGACACAGCCCAAGCATGTCATCTGAACCAACCACAGCTATATAGTCACCTCCATCAGCTCAATGGGATTTACAATACGATTGAGACCGGCAGATATAATTGGGTAAACAGAAAATAGAATTAAGGTAATCTATCCTAAGTGTACCAAATTCCTGTAATGAGTCGCTTTCAGCAGTTGTGGAAACATATAATTACCAAACAAATTACATGTTATTTTTATCTAAGAAGCTAATTAAGTGTTCTGTGTAAATTATTATGTGGTGGCACAAGGATCCGAGTTGTATTAAGTACCTAATTGGAAAAGGGCCGAGACCCGAGGATTCTTCATGGGAATGGGATCGGGGAGATCAGAGCAAGTGGATCTGGTAGTGGAGCAGGGGCTGTAAGAGGCTGATGGGAGTGGAGAGGGTTTGGGCATCTCTGGTTGGTTGTGCTTGAGCCTGGTGGGCTGAGATTAAGTCAAAGTTCAAGTTGGTCCCTTTTATTAACCTTGAGTGGGAAATCTGTTCCATCTAACTTGACTCTAAGTTCTATCTTCTCCACAGCGGTTACATAACTTCCTGCCTTGGCTTTATTTCTTGTGACTCAGTAAATCTCCCAGCATCTCTTTGTGGATTGGTGTCCTTTTACACCCTGGAATGTAGGGAAGTGGGCATTTGGGGACAGATACAGCTTCCTTCCCATAACTCCAGACAGATAGCCTAAATGAATTTTTTGATGAAGATTTTAAGGGGAACTAGCCCCAACAAAACATCCCTGTTAGATACCCAGCATGAACACCTGGCTCCCTGCAGGGCAAAGCAAACTGAACAAGGCACAGTGTATAGATCAGAAGATGACACCAAAAGCAGATACTACTAAAACCCTAGGATCAGTAAGATATTATGTCCATGAAATAAGAACAGAATACTTTCATCATTCAAAAACCAAAAAAGGAGCTCTTATAAATTAAAAATATGAACGCACACATGAGATGTAGTGGATTTAGAATGCAAAGTTAAGGGAATATCTCAGAGTAGTTGAAACTTGAGAGAACAGACATAAGGAATTAGGTTAGCTAGGCATGGTGGTGCGCCTTTAATCCAGCATTTGGGAGGAAAAAACAGATCTCTGTGAGATCAGCCTGCTTTACACAGCGAGTTCTAGGCCACCCAGGGCTACTTAGTGAGACCACATCTCAAAAAATGAAAATGTTAAAATGTTACATGTTAAGAATGATGGAAACAATAAGATGTCATGAGTGGTTTGATGGAGCAATCAAAGGGCAGACATGTCAACAGACAACAGGGAATCTGAAAAACTCCTGAGTTCTTGAGAACAGGACCTCACGCTTGTGGAGCCAACACTTTACCAACTGAGCCGTCTCTTCAGCTCCTACAAGCCTAGTTTCTTAACATTTTTTTGATAAATTCTTTGAGAACTTTACACAATATCATATTCATATAATATTCAGCCCCTCTAACTCTTCCAATATTCCCTCAACTTCATGGCCTTTTTAATAATGTATTGAGTCCAGTTTGTTCTTTTCACATAGTCCTGGGTGTGTGGCCATCTGCTGAAGCATGGTTGACCTATCCCGGGTCATACCCTTAACAAAAAACGGATTCTCCATCTTCCAGTAGCCATCATCCATAGCTCCCCAGTCAGGGGTGGGGACTTGTCAACCCTTCCTCCTCCATGCTAGAATGTCACCTGGCTGATCTTGTGCTGTGAGTTCATGAGGGCAATAGCCCTGTCGTGCCCAGAGGACACCATTCTACTCTGTTCCTCCCTGACCTCTGGCTCTTCCAGTCTTTCTGTCTCCTCCTCCACAGTGCCCCCTGAGTCTCGGGGAGTTGGTACAGATGTTCCAGTTGTGGTTAAGAAAGCAGGCGGTGTGTATCCTTTGTACTTTGATCATTTGTGAGGTTCTCTGCCACCCACCACCCACTGTACAAAGAATCTTTTCCGATGAGGTCTGAGGCTGCACTAATCTGTGGGTATAGAGATAGGAATTTAGAGGGCAGTTTGACACTCTGTCTATTTAATAGAATAGTTGTGAGTTAACCCCTGGGGCCTGTGAGTTCCCTAACCATGGGTTCTTGACGGATTTGCAGAGACATTTGTTTCCTCGTGTGGAACAGGACTGAAATCCATTATGAAAGTGGCTGGTTACTTCCACAACATTTGTGCCACTATCGAACCATGGGAATATCTTGCTATGCAGGTAATTATTGTAGTTCACAAGTTCACATCTGGGTAAGTCTGTTAGTGACTCCCCTCCCTCCTGGCAGCCTACGCAGCACCCTCTAGTCCTGTGGAAGCTAGCCAGCATGGAGAAAGCTTCCTGTTCAGTACCAAACCTGGTTTATAATGGAAAGGAAGAAATCCATAACAAAATATTTCTGCTGAGTGTTAGAGGAGAGGTAAACTTTTCTCCTAAGTGGGGGGTGGTGGTAGAATTGCTGTATTTCCTGTAGGTTATACTGTGGCAGAAAGAGTGCTGAATTGGAGTTATAAGACCAGATTTATGGTCCCTGTCCTGCTGTTGGAGAACTATCTGACCTTCCACAAAGCATTGCTCCTTCCTAGCACTGCTATCTCATCTGTAAAATATGGAAAAAAGGCCCTTGGCATACTTAACTCCTAGAGGTGCTTTGAAGGTGACATGCCATGTTGTAAATGAGCACCATCAATACAGTCAGAGTCTGACTATAAAAAGGCATGATGACAGTCACTGCTAACCACTGGGGCTGCACGAAGACAGACATGCACGTGACCTCACTGGTGGTCTGGAGTTGTCTGCTACGTTGGCTGATCCAGGCACAGCTGGGAGTTCTTCTGTCTTGTCTTTCAGCTTGGTTCTCCAGTAGACTGGCATCGTTTTCACGGGGCTGTCTCCTCCTCGCCACCTCCAGGATGACCAGGGTCCACCAGAAATGCCATGTCTTCATTTTTATCAGTTTGGTGACTTTGAAGCAGAGTGTAGAGTTTCCTTTCAGTAGCACTGTCAAAACTCCCAGGGCAGGGCCAGCGCCATGGCTCAGCAGGTGAAGTGCTAGCCATGCAAACCTGATGAGCTGAGCTTGATCCGCAGAACCTACACTGAAAGAGAGACCGGACTCCTGAAAAGTTGTCCTCTGGTCTCCACATACATGCTGTTCCACACATGTGCCTTCACACTCAAATGTCTTACGTAGATGTACACACACAGATTAAATGAACAAATGTAAATACAAAATGGTGGCTGGTGAGATGACTTAGTAGGTGATGGTGCTTGCAGGCAAGTCTGACAACCCGATTAGATTCTCAAAACTCATGGGGAGAACTGAAGAAAAGTCCTCTGACACCCACACATGCTCCATGCACACACACGCACATGCTCACGTGTGCACACATACACACATGCTCTCTCTCACACACATGAATTATAATGATCATGAATAAAAATAAAAAAAAGTTCCTGGCACAAATTCTGATTGGCTGCTTCTGGTCATGATGGCCAACGGATGGAACCAACTGGCCAGGATGGCCACATGTGTATTTTCAGAGGTACAGGTGCTTAAATTGTCTCTGAAACTACAGAGAACAAAAGGTGAATACCATTGGCTTGCTGAACATTCCAGAAGAAAGAGCATGTTTTGTGTTGGAGATGACACTTGCCATTGTCTACCTACTGATCTATGACAGAAATGTTCACTGGGCTGGGGGTCAGGGAGGACTCACGTTCTAGTCTTGGTAGAGATACCCACTAATTCCATGAGTTGGGTATATCTTTTCTGGAACTTGATCCCCACATCTGTGAAGTAGATTTGGGCTTGAGTTATTCAGGAGTCCCTCACCTTTCCTTCCTCAGACACTTAAAAAGTTATCTTCTTGCCTTTTCTCCCTATCCTATGCTATGTTATGTGTCTGTCAGCAAAACAAGACACATTAATTAAGTAAAAATCTACTGTATCATAAAACATTAATCAACATGTAATTGTCATTTAGAAATGTCAGACCATCAGATGAAAGTAACTGATGCAGCATTGAATTACATCTATTCTGTCCCAAGGCCAAGAAACTTAATGCTGATATAGTATTATGTGGGCTAGTTAGGACAACCTGTTACGATGTTTATTTCTGTTAGGTGTTACAATATATTCAACAGAGCCTGGGGTCTCTGTTTCTGTCTATTGGATCCCAGGAGTCACAAATGATCATTAAGTAGATACATGTATCTGTCTTGCACCTCAGGCTCAGGGATCATGGTGGAAGAGAGGTGGGAAGATTGGAAGAGCCAAACAAACAGGGAGTTCGCAATAAAACTATGTTCCCTACAAATTTCAGAGAGTTTACACCATAAAGTCTTATCAATATGGCCGCCTAAACAAGGATGACACCAACAGATGTGCTAACATGGAAGGGGAAATCTCATGGGGCTTCAACCTTAGACAAAGAACTATAGGCAACTAAGGAATGTTGAAAGCAGGAGAAATCGTCTTCCTGAGGGAAGAGTCCACAAATTAGTTATCCAGTACCAAATGGTCAAGCTCTGAAATCATATACATACAAATAACGTTATGTGAACCAAGTAGGTTGTATTTATATATTTAGGAACATATATATGTATGCATATATATATATATATATGTGTGTGTGTGTGTGTGTGTGTGTGTGTGTGTGTGTGTGTGTAAATTAAAGAAACAGAGGCCATGGATTTGAGAATGAGCAAAGGTATGTGGGTATATTTGTGTGAAGGGTTGGAGGGAGGAAAGGAAAGAGGGAAAATGATGCAATTATATTTTAATTTCAAAAACTAAAACAATTAAAAAAATAAAAATGAGTAAACAAAACAAAACAGCAAAAAGCCTAGGAGATGGCTCCGTTGGTAAAGTGCCTGATGTGTGAGCATCAGGACCCGAGTGCATGTCTTTACACCTAAATAGAAAGCTGAGTATGGCAGCATGTACTCGTAACCCCAACATTGAGGATGCTTAGAAAAGAGGGTCCCAGTAGCTCACTGATCAGCCAGTCTAGTCAATAGATGAGCCCCAGGCTCAGTGGGAGACCCAGTCTCAAAACCTGGTGTGGAAAGTTGCTGTGGGATGTCTTTCTGTGTGCTGTGAATATGTGTCACTCCACTGGCTAATAAACAAAGCTGCATTGGCCTATGGCAGGGCAGGATGGAGCCAGGCAGGAAAATCTAAGAGGGACAGTGAGAGGAGAGAGGAGAGTAAGGGGAGATGCCGAACCACTGTCCACGGAGCAACATGTAATGGGACGCAGGTAAAGCCACGGAACACACGGCGATACGTAGATTAATAGTTATGGGGTGAGTTAAGTTGTAAGAGCTAGCTAGCAAGAAGCCTGAGCCAATAGGCCATAGAATTTGCAACTAACATTCAGCCTCTGAGTGATTATTTTATAAGGGGCTGTGGGACTGCGGGGCCGGGTAGGACCAGAGAAACTTCCGTCTTCAGAAAGTGATTGAGGAAAGTACCCTCTGGTCCCCACACTCACGTGTGTGATTAGGGCACATCACTGGAAACATTTGAATCTGGAATTTCTGTTGAAATATCAGAGATACATATAGCTCTGATTTCCTTGTGGCACCATCTTTGGGTAGAAAAATGGCTGTCTCCTTCAGCTTAGTCAGACTGATCCAACCTTGCTGATTTCATTTGAACAAGGTTTCTTACTCTGCCTCACTTGCCCAAGCCTTGCTACAACAGCCACTTTCCTATGCTTCCCCAGACATGAGGGCATAGTGGAGACAGGATGCCCACCTCTCACCTCCCATCACCGAGATGGAACAAGACAGTGTTCTATTCCCAGCCTGAGATCTGGCTCCTGAGGGAAGATAGGCTCATGCTCCAGTTTCAGCATCTAGGTCTTGGAAGAAGAAAGCCTCTGTAGGCTTCAGATCTGAAAACCGGTGTGTCTCATGGTTTTGGTTTTGACTTGGCTGATGCCTGCTGTCTCTACCAGGTGTTCTGAGTGTTTTATGCATGCCTGGGTTTAGGCAATTGGGCCAGACCTTCCTTGTTATTTTTTAGTTTAGTTAATTGCAAGTTTTGTTTGTTTGTTTTTTGTTTTCTGTTTTTGTTTGTTCTGTTTCCCCAATGGAGAACTTGTGTGTGAAAGATTCTAGAATCCAGGCACTACCAGGGCTTAGCAGTGTTCTTTCAGAATCCATCCATCCATCCATCCATCCATCCATCCATCCATCCATCCATCCATCTTTTAGCAAATTCCCCTTAAGCAATTCTGTATTGAAAGCACTCTGATAGCAGGGAGCCCGTGATCATAATGGCAATGATAACAGTTAACATGCGCTGAAAATGTATTATGAAAGGCTGGGGAGACGGCTCAGGAGGGAAACTGCTGTTCAAGTGTGAGCCCGAGGACCTGAGATAGGATCCCTGGATCCTACGTAAAGCCAGGCATGAAACATGTACATCTGCAATCCCAGGCACTCCTACAGTGAGATGAGAGATTGAGTTAGGGGGACACATGGAAGCTGACTGGCCATCTAGCCTCGCATACACAGTGGTGAAGAATAAGAGACCCTGACTCAAAGAAGATGGAAGGTAAGGACGGATAACCCCGGTTGTCCTCTGACCCCGCAATGCACACCATGTCCTGCCTGTCAATACTACATTAAGCCAGAAACTATGCTGTGTACTTTAAATACTTCATTTAATGCTTAAAGTGACTGTGAGATGTTCTTATCCCTCCCTTATCCCATTTGATAGATGGGAAAATCCAGGCAGAGAGAACTGAGTCACAGTGCCCCATGTATCATAGCTTGAACTGGGTTCCAATCCAAAGCTCTCAATTTCCAAGTCTTCATTGTTGACTAAGACCCATGAGAGTACAAGTTACACTTGATGAAAAGAACTCTTTGGTGGTTCATCTTGATTGCTGACACAATTGAGAAGCTCCTAGAGATTTGTAAGGCACACCTTGGGTGTATCTGTGAGAATGTTTCTAGGGCTGAATAGATCATAGCTATATCTTGCCAAGGCTTCTTCCTACGTCTTCCTTTTAATCTGCTTCTTGGCTATCATGATATGAACTACCTGACTGTCGTGTTCTCCTTAGCATGATGGATTTGTGGGTGCCTCTGAAGCCAAGAGCCCAAAGAAATCCTTTCTAATTGTATCTTTTTTCTTCCTTTCTGAGCTGAGGAACCCAGGCCTAAATCCCCAGCTCCCAATCCTTCCTACTTTTAAATTATTTTTTCAGGTGTTTTGGTTACAGGAATGAAAAAAATGAATAGCAGCTATCTACAGATCCTCTAATCCCCCTATTGACTGCCAAAGGTGCTACGTCTCCCTTGGTTCTGACAAAACGGGAGTCTGAGAGTAGATTGACATGCTATGTTCACACGGCCAAGGATTGTTAGAACTCATATTGAGACTTTGGCTTCTTGATGTCGATCCAGGGATCTTTCCATCCTTGCGGGTACACAAGTTTTCTCAAGAGGCCAACTCCTCAGAGGGGGAGTCCATGCCTGACGTTCGGGAGTTCATGGCAAATGCTATGTGGCTCAGGCTTGGAGGATGTAACGATTGCTCTTTGTTTTTACTGTTGTTCAGCCAGGTTCTTATGTGGCTCAGGCTGTCCTTAAACTGGCAGTGCTGTTGAGGGTGCCCTTGAATTTCTGATCCTCCTGCCTTTACTTCCCGAGTGCAGGATTCCACCATTCAGGTTTAGGCGGTGTTTTCCAGGACTTGGTTTATTCTAAGCAAGTACTCTACCAGCTGGGTTATATAGACAGCTCCCAAACAGTGGCTCTCTGCTAAACTCATGGTGAGATCAGTTTACAATGAGTTGGGGACATTTAAGATCAAACCACAGCAGGGCTTAGGGACTCTCACCCAGGCTAGACGTTGAGGGAATTTTTATTGAAAAAGAAGAAAAATAACATTTGAGCTGATTAAGGGGGGTGATTATTGGCTATGAGGAAAGCTCATGGGAAGAGTCGAATGCCTGAAAGAATTAAAAAATTCAAGAAAAAAGATGTCTGACACAAGGTAGGTAACCCCAAAATTGTAGCCGCTGTCTTAATCATCATCTCATGAAGGTTGAATGAACTTAATTAAAGAAAGATACTGCCATTGACAGATAAGTTCACCCCAAATTACGAAGAATAATGAGAAGGGAAAGATCACCAGAATATATGGAGCAAAATATTGCAATGGTTTCTGTTTTTAGGAAGATAGTTTATTAATTTTTAAGCAGCATGTTTAACCTTGTCTGACATGATGCACAGCAGGTGTACAAGTCCTTATGACTGGCAAGTACCTCCTGCTTCCTAAATTGGTCATTTTGAGTTACCAGGGCTGGTTTTCTTGGAAGAGGAACTGGCTTTATTAGCATCTAGTTGCAAATGAATGTCACCCTTGAAGTTCCTGTTGATATTTGATCTTGCATTTCTAGCTGTGGGCAGGAGAGAAAATTACCCCTGGACTTTGGATGTTTTAGCTTTCATTTGTTGAAGAGGTAGAATTACCTCTGTGTGTGTTGTGGGGTATTATGTTTCAATATATGTATATAAAATATAGACATCCCAGTGTGTAAGTTGATGAGTGTTTTGGGACAACCAGGAATCTTCAGAGCAGGCGGAGTTGAATGGAGTGGGAGTGTGAAGGGAGAGTTGTGCAAACCAGATGATGGGAGGACTGGTACATTTGCTTGTGGATCTGTCACTTGACTTAGATGTCTTTATCAGGACCTGGGATGGGCGAGAGGGGATATAGAAAAACACAGGGAGAGGGGAAATAGATATCTCAGCTTGTAATGTGCTTTCCTTGCAAGACACTGAGTTTCATCCCCCAGACCCATGAAAAAAGACAGGCATAGTGGCATGTGCTTGAAATCCTAAAGCTGGGGAGACTGAGATGGGTGGATCTCTTGGGCTCACTGGCTAGCCAGTCTGTACTGGCTGGTTTTGTGTGTCAACTTGACACAAGCTAGAGTCATCAGAAAGAAGAGACCCAGCTGAAAGGCATTTTCTCAGTGATCAATGGGGGAGGGCCCAGCCCATGGTGGGTGGTGCTATCCCTGGGCTGGTGGTCCTGGGTTCTGTAGGGAAGCAGGCGGAGCAAGCCATGGGGAGCAAGTGAGTAAGCAGCATCCTCCATGGCTTCTGCAGCAGCTCCTGCCTCCAGGATCCTGTCCTGTTTGAGTTCCTGTCTTGACTTCCTTCAGTGATGAACAGTGATGTGAAGTGTAAACTGAATAAGCCCTTTCCTCCCCAATTTGCTTTTTGGTCATGGTGTTTCATCATAGCAATAGAAACCCTAACTAAGACAGAGCCTAACCTGCTTGGTGAGTTCCAGGCTAATGAGAGATCCTGCCTCAAAAAAGAAAAGATGGATGGTACTGGTGTGATGATACCAAAGGTTATTTTCTGGCCTCCCCATATATGCAGATACATGTGCACATACAGTCACACACATGTGAAAACACACATACAGAGTGCAGGGGCATTACAGATATAGCATGGCAACACCTGTGTAATGGTCAGTTCATGTGTCAGTTTGACTAGACTAAAGTTCCTAGTTATTGAGCCTGACACTAATCTAGCTGTGGTTGTGAAGTGTTTCGTAGACATGACTGAAGTTTATATAGTCAGTTGATCAGTTGGGAAATGGTGGTGATGGTGTGAGTGGGTCTGACTAAATAATGACATGACCTTAAGAACAAAGCAGAGGCTTCCCTTAAGAAAAGGAAACTCTTTTCTCAGACAGAAGCTGAGGCCCATGCTCTGATGTTTGTGTGTGTGCTGTGGATTTTAGATTAGCCTTGTCTTTCCCTCAATCATGAAAACAACTCCTTGTCATGAATCTCTTAACGTCTCCATCTCTTATTATCTCTTCTTTTTGATGAACTCCAATTTGAGTTTTGGGTGCCAGAAATGAGGTACTGACTTAAAACAAACAAACAAACAAACAAAACCCCCTAAAAAGTGAAAGTGGTTTTGGAGTTGGTAGTAGACAGAACTAACAACACACTCAGAGACCCTTTGAAAAAGCCAAGATTTTCTTGACCTAGTTATTAGAAATATGCTCTTGACCCTGTTACTGAGGACTCAGAAGGAGTGAGGGGTATGGTAAAGAAAACACACATCATTTAAGAGAATACTTCAGTATCACGGTCAGTTCATACAAGTGTTGTATTAAAGACACTCCAGTGGAGCTACTTAGGATGGAAATGGGACATGTCATAAAAAAATCAGACAAGGGGGGGTCTTTGTACAGTGGCTGAATCATGTCCTATGTTTTGTGGTGATGTGAACTTGTAAATAATGAGCTTAGGTGGGTGGCTGAGGAGATTGCCAAGGAAACCACTCAATAACTCTAAGATAATAGTCATGGCTTCTTTTGAGCCATACATTCGTAGGTGACTGATATAACCTGTTAAATGTCAGGTCTTCTGCTAGTCTCTTGACGAGTTATCTTGTTTAATTGTTTCCATGCTCTGCTATGAGGCAGGTGTAATCCTCCAGCACTGTGGTGTGGAAGCCGAGGCATTGAAAGTTCAGGTGCCTTGCTGCAGCTGATTCCCATGTCTGCAGACTAGGTCTTAAATGAAGGGATGTCAAGAGACATGGGAGGTAGCTTAGAGAGCCATAGAGAGATGTAGCTCAGTGTAGGGTTTGCAGATGATGTGCAGTGAGTTGTGGGAAATGGTCTCACTGTTGCTTCATGGTGCTGGAGCTTTATTGGACCATACGGTAACCAGTGACAGCTGGCTCAAATCCATCTCTGTAACTCTGTAATTGATTGTGTTCTTGGACAAACTACTTCACCCTTTGGACTCTACCTTTCTCACCTATAAATGAGGAGTACAGTATCATCTTTCTTATAGAGATAAGATGCTTAAAAGAGAATAATCTGGGCAAAATGCTTAAGTTAGTATCTGACATAAAAAATGATCACAAGAGTGAGTATGGAAGGCTCAGCCCTGATGGGACATCAGTGTCCACACTCCTTCACTGAAGGCTCAGGAGCATCACAGAAATGGTGGGGAAGACTCTTGTGAAACAGTGTCTTCTGCCTGCCTGCCAAAGACATCCACACGATTAAGCTAGTCAAAATTCCTGTATATATATATATATATATATATGGTGAGAGGCTCACAAAGCCCCTGCCCCAGCTAGGGAGTTATTAGCAGTTGAAGGTTGCTGGAGTAGGGGATGTTAGTTCTTTTTTTTCTGGTATGTGGGCCCTGGTAGGTTGCCCATGTTCAGGTAGATGGCCCCCAACTCATGCACACGTGGGCAGCATTGATTGGACTCAGTGGGTTAGAAAAAGAGACCATGAAGTTGGGATCTGGAGGATCTGGAGAGGGATGGATAAATTGTATACATGTTTGAAATCATCAAAGAAGACATTTGAAAAATGCTCATGATCAAAATAACAGCAGCGATACCAGCAGCAATGGTAAGTATGACACACTAACCCTGGTGACAGATTTTTCCTTCCTGCTGTGTAACTCTAGGCAGAGCAATGTGGGCTGGGGGAAGAGCACAGGACCCTGGCTGGTTAGGGATATAAGCATATCACAAGCAAAGCAAAAAATGGGTCCTGTAAGCCTTGCCTGTGCTGTGTTCTCATTGTATGGATTTATACTGACCTGAGTACGGCCATCTTGAGTCATAACTGAGTGGTTACCCAGCATCGTTGCCCTGTTTGGTTTTTTTTTTTAGAAGATTTTTTCTAGATTTTCTAGAAGATTATCAATAAACAGCCATGTGGAGCTTTACAACTGGACCCTGGCTCTAGGGATGTGCCTGTGTGTGGGCATGAGCTTGAGACAAATCAGGCACATTCAACTAGGATGAAGTTGCTTTTGTCTTAATCCATAAATGCATCCCCTTTACTGAGCCAGACTGGGCTGGGGAGAGGGGGCCACTGTGTTGCTGCCACTGCCCAGGACTGCACTTTTACGGGTAAGTCCTTGTATGCTACAGTTCTGGATCTGTCGACTTTTTTCTTCGGTCTCGTAGCACTGTGGGGTGATGCTGATGCTAGTGTGAAAACTAGAACTGAGTGCTATAGAATCCCTGTGGACCAATCTTGCATCTGCTTTTCTGTTCAAAATGTGCTTCACTCATGAGGTCTCCTCTGATCCTAGGCCAAGTGGACACTCTCCTTGGACTTCTAATACCCAGTGCTTTCCTGCTCCAGTTTGTTGATGTGTTTGAGGCTCTCCCAGGAGCCCAGAAACTCTCTGCAGTATTAGGGTCCCCATGAACTCTCTCTTCCTGAACACACACACACACACACACACACACACACACACACACACACACACACCAAATCGGATGAACGATGAGCTGAGCCTAGAGTGGCAGAGGGAATCCCTCAGCTCTCTTGCTTTTCTAGCTGCTTCTCCACAGTTTCTGTTTTTGCAAGCCTCGGAGGCCTGAGGTTCGTCGCTTAGCTCCTCTGTGGCCCTCACCACACAGCCCATCCTGCATGCTGTTCCCTGACCTCGGTGTTTAATATTTATTGATTGCCCACAGCATGCAAGCTGGTCAATCGTGTTCAGGAGCCTCACTCTTTCCTTCTTGATGGGCCCCTGATGCTCCTTCCATCACCCCAGCTCTGAGATCTTGGAGCCTTGACTTTTCCTTGGAACCTTTATAACCGAAGTCCCAGCTGTGGAGGCGCAGTAACTGAGTTTCCATTTCATTTGCCTCTCAAGCCTTGAGGGCACTGTTTTATATATATACATCTGCCCCTTTTCCTCCTATCCTTCATTCCCTATACTTTTCAGAATCAGTGGGGTGGGAGAGGAAGCTAGGATTAGCTTGGAGTCCCAGCTCCCCCTGTAGTCCCCTGTGCTAATGGTGACTGTATTAGCATAATGTCTTTGACTCCCCCAGCTGTTTGCTTTCCTGGGGATCTGCCTGAGCCACACTGCTCTTGATCTCCTTAATGAAGACGTGGCAGGCGGTGGGTGGCTGGAGAGAGAAGGGGAGAGAAAGTCCCTCGGGTTAGATTCCTGTTACTCAATATTGTTGAGTCGGATCTTCAGCATTCCATCATGTGATATTTGGATGCTGGGAGGGGAGTTAAATATAGAATTCCTCCTTTTGGCATTTTGGAAGGTTTATATAATGTCCTGTTCCTTTTGACAGCGGGGAGAAAGTGAATAGGTTGCTTGGAAGATTGGTCTGGGTCTAGAGCGCCATTCAGAGCAAAGTCTACCGAGCAGCCTGACCCATCTGCCTACTCAGGGGTGCTCTGTGAATCATGTTTGCAAAGGCAGGTGCCCTTTTGAGCCAAAGGATCTGCTCAGCTCAAAAATTCTATTAATTCTATGATTCTACAAGTAGCCTTCACAAGAGTGGGCGCCGGAAATAGATCAGCTGTATGGCAGGCTCTGAATCTAACTGGTTTGCTGATTTGATTTCTCCTCCAACTCATCTCTGGGCATGGCTTGGCAATGTAGCTGCTTTGCTGTGTGCACCATGCCCTGGTGTCCTCGGGATGCCTGTGTTCAGACCGTCTCAATCATCCCCAGCCACGTGACCTCCTGCATCTTCTGTGAGTCTCACTTCATCTTCAGCACGCCCTCAAATCCTTGCCTCCTCCTCCCTTTCCTCTTAGTAAATGACACTCACTGCTTTTTACTTTGCTGTTCGAACTATAGATCCAGTACCCCAACTCTCAATATTTTCTAAAGCTGGGTTGAATCTAGGGCTTTGTCCTCTACCATTGAGTTACATCCCCAGCCCTTTATTTATATATTTTTTTGAGCATAGGATCTCATGTCCTAAGAAGGCTCAGATTTTCTATATAGTGGAGAATAACTTGAATTTTTCATGTTCCTACCTCCACCTCCTTGGTGCTGGGATTATAGGTGTGCACCACCATACACAGTTTATGAAGAGGATTGCACCTGGGCTTCATGCATGGTAGGCAAGCACTCTACCAACTGGGCTAAATCCCCACCCCTAGTCTTCATTTTGAAAGAAAGTATTGTTAAGTTGCCCAGGTTGATCTTAGATTCACTCTGTAGCCTAGGCTGGCCTTGAAATTGCCATTCTCCTGCCTCAGTCTCCAGAATAGTTGAAATTACAGGCTTAAGCCATTAGGTCAGGCTCTCTAGGACTAACACAGTCTCTGTCTGTCTGTCTGTCTGTCTGTCTGTCTGTCTGTCTGTCTTATCTGCTATGTTCAATGCACCAGCAAGTGCTGCTAGCTCTACTTTTACAACATACCTAGGAACCATTTCTCCATCTTGGATGCAACTGCCCCTGAAAGCCACTGTCGACGAGAACAGCGTTTACCTGCTGGTCTCTGCTTCCACTTTGATGTCTTGCCATCAATTCGTGATCCAGCTGCTCAAGTGATTAAGAAGAACAGCACCACAAACCACAACTCTAACCTGCACTTATCCTTATTAAACTCTTCCTACAGCTTTCTATTTTACCTAGAGGTAAAATCAATTGCTTGTTGTGACCTGAAAGGCCTAACACAATCTCCTGCTTATATCTTAGACCAAATCCTTTCCCCACTTCCCGCTGTCCCTTCCTTGGGACCCCACCTTAGGGCCTTTGCAGTTGCTATTCCCTTTGTCTGGGAACTTTGATCATCATCATTTTTAAAGTTAACTTGAAGCTAACACACAAAGTAGTGGGTTTCATCAAGGCATCTTTGTATATATATGTTATCATACATGATTCTCATTCATTTTCCCCGATGGCCTCCTCCTTGTCCCTCCCTTCTCCAGCTGCTCCTCCTCCCCTCCAGCCAGTTCCCACTTCTGCATTGCGATTACATGTGTGTTCTGTTATCCTCTCCATTTCCCACTACTTCTCAAGTCACTTTTCTAGTTTCACGACTGTTCTTATACACATAGAAACACACACATAATTTTATTTTATATATGTACATAGAAACACTATACATAAGGTTGTTTTTTTTTTTTTCTGAGACAGGGTTTCTCTGTGTAGCTTTGCACCTTTTCCTGGATCTCGCTCTGTAGACCAGGCCGGCCTCGAACTCACAGAGATCCGCCTGGCCCTGCCTCCTGAGTGCTGGGAATAAAGGCGTGCGCCACCACTGCCCGGCTACATAAGTTTTTTTTTTTTTTTGTTTTGAATTTTTGCACAGAATATATTTTGATCATGTTCTTCCTCCTCCTCTAACTCCTTCCAGACCCCCCTCTACCCACTCAACTTCATGCTCTTTTTCTCTCTCTTAAAAACAAAGCAAATTACCCCCCAACCCAAAACCATAACAACAAAAAAAGCACATAGACACACAACACAGGGAGCCTGTTTTGTGTTGGCCACCTACCCCAGAGCACGGGTGTCTGCTGGGGTAGTTGAGTGTGGTTGAGGTCCCCAGGGTCACTCCACTGAAGAATCCTGACTTGCCTTCTCCCGGTAGCTTTCAGGTGTGAAAGGCTTTCCAGTTATCGATGGGAGTTTCTCTATGCTGGGGACTTGTTTGGTTTGAACTTGTGTAGGTCTTGTGCACACTAGTCTCTGTGAGTTCATAACACATGTTCAACATAGGTTCTGCATAGGAGAGAAAATGTTGGTTATTTGTCTTCCTACCTGTGACTGCCTTCTCTAGATCACCCTACTGTTTTACTACTGTTTTAGTTTTTATCTCCAGCATTAATGCCTGTGACAGGCATTTTTTTCATGTATGTGTTTGTGGTGTATGTGTGTTAACATATGTGCATGTGGAGGTCTGAGAGGGCATCAGGAATTTTCCTCAGTTGCTCTCCATTGTAGCTATTCAGGCGGAGTCTCTCACTGAACCCAGAGCTCACCCACAGGGCTGTTCTAGCTGGACATCCCGTTCTAGCAGGTGCAGGTTTCAGCCTCTGAATTCTGGTCTTAGCTGTCACACCCACTGGGGGATTTATGTGGATTCCAGGGATCCAAGCTCTGGTCCTCACCCTTCGGCTTGCATGGCTTTCACCACTGAGCTGTCCCTGTAGTCCACAGGCTGTTGGTCCTCTAGGTTAGAGCTGCCTCCTCCCTCCCCACTGTGGTCACACCCTGCATCTCGTTCTTCCACAGTCAAGCTCTGTCTGAACATGATTTTTTTAATGATTTTTTTCTGTGTGATGACAGAGTGTGTACTCTTTGAAAGTAGGGGATTTGTCTCCATTACTCCTGTATCCTAAGAAGGAAGCATACAATAGGCACATCAGTAAAAATCTGGAGTGTATAAAGCTGAAAAAAGGATAAAACAATGACATTTACAGGAAATTGGATGGACCTAGAGATCACAGTGTTAAGTGAAAGAAACCAGAATAAGCTCAGAAAGTAAAATACCACATTTTCTCTCCCATGTGACATCTAGATTTCAGTGTGTGTGTGTGTGTGTGTGAGTGTGTGAGTGTGTGTGAGAGAGAGTGTGTGAGTGTGTGAGTGTGTGTGTGTGAGTGTGTGTGTGTGTGAGTGTGTGTGTGTGTGTAGGTTATAAAAACAGAGAGACTGTGAAGGGGAGGAAGAACTCTAAAGGAGAAGGTAGGAGATGGAAACAGACTATGTGACATGGAAAGGGAAGGAGGACTTTTTGGCACTAAGGGAGGAGGGGACAGGACAGTCAGAGGGAGAAAGACAAATAAGAGTGAAGTATGAGGATTATATGTGCAAGGAAATGCTGTGACTGAACCCTAGCTCTCACATCAATTTAATTTAGAGACATGAGTGTGTGAGGAGTGATAATAAGGATCAAATGAGCACACATGAACATACATGCAAATACACAAACATGTGTGAATACACACACAAACACACTGTGTGGTTTGAATGAGAATGGCCTCCATAGGTTCATATGTTTGAGTGCTTGGTCCTAGTTAGTGTAACTGTTTGGGTTATGTGGTGTGGCCTTGTTGGAGGACACATGCCATTGGGGTGACTTTGAGGTTTACTAAGCTCTTACTCTGCCTGTGGGTCAACATGTAGCTCTCAGCTACTGCTCCAGCACCATGCCTGTCTGCCTGCTGCCATGCTCACTCCATGATGGTCATGGAGTCACCTTCTGAAGCCCACAAGTAAATGCTTCTTCTTATAAGTTGTCTTCGTCATGGCGTTGCTTCACAGCAATAGAATAGTGACTAACACACACATGCACACACAAACATACAACGCACATTCACACAAACACACATAGCATGCATAAACATACAACAAATATGTACACACAACACACATGCATATACTAGACATACATAGACACACACACACACACACACGCACACACACATTCTTACAAATATACTGAAATATCTGTGGCGAGACACTTTTACTTTTGGTGCCAGGGCTCAAATTCAAGTACGCATGGGGCCACTGGCTGTGCCAGGCAGTGCCGCTGTGACCCGGCAGGAGGCAGGCTTCCTAGAACTCGGCTGGGTCAGCCCTCCCCAGTCACATTTTGCTCCCATGCACTTTCTGCCTAGTGTTGAATCCAAACCTTCACTTCTCAGCTCCTCGGGGATCTGCATCTGCGCGGCATCTGCTTCTTAGCAGACGAACTTGGCACATGGTGCTTTTAGAGACATTTAGCGTGTAAAGATATTTATAAAGGAGGGATTCTCTTCTATTTTTTGCCCAGTCATCTGCCGGGGTGGAGAGAGCAGTAACCAGGCATCCATGAGTCATTCTCTTGTCTGGAGAGGGCTGCCCATCTCCATCCTGGATGGACAGGGCTGCAGAGGACCTGCATCCAGGCCCAGTTTTAGTGGAATGAAGCATGCACAGGGGTGGCCTTGCCACATAGGGCATCCCATAATTTGGCCTAGTCATATGATCCTTGTTTTCCATATGATTGTTATTTTAGTATGTATATGTATTATGTACATATATGTTTGTGTGTGTACATGCACATGTGTGTGCATGGAGGTCAGAAGTCAACCTTGGATGTCCTGTTCAATTGCTCTGCACCTTGTCTTCTGAGACAAGGTCTCTCACTGAACCTGGAGCTCACTGATTCGGCTAAGCTGGCTGGGCAGTGGGCTCCATGGATATGCTTGTCTTTGCCCCACCCCACTGTTGAGGTTGTAGATACGGTAACTGAGCTTGGCTTTTCTGAGGGTGCTAGCGACGCACACTCAGGACCTCATGCTTTTGTAGCTGGCGTCTGGCTGAGCCGCCTCCCCGGTCCCGGATGGGACTGTTATGGTCACTTCCTTCGTAACATCCTTGGGAGTGCAGGCGTGAAGTCAGAGGATAGAAACCCAGCACACTGCTCTAATTTTTGGCACAAATGGCAATTCTGAGGCTCTCTGAGACAAGGGTATAATCTGAGAATTCTGAAATCACTGGTGGTTACACTCATGGTTATGGAGAGTAATGGCTTGTTATAGCAAAGGACATCACAGGGCTGGAGAGATGGCTCAGTGGTTAAGAGCACTGGCTGCTCTTCCAGAGGACCCAGGTTCAGTTCCCGGCACCCACATGGCAGCTCACAACCATCTGTAACTCCAGATCCAGGGGTCCTATGTGCTCTTCTGGCCTCCATGGGCACCAGACATGCACATGGTACACATATAAACATGTGGGCAAAACACTCATACACATAAAATAAGAATAAATGAACTTTAAAATAAAGGATATCTGCTAAAATCAGCCAGCAAAGGAGCACACAGGGTGGAGTCCAAGGAAGTTACACTCTTGGATTTCCAGTGTGTGCTGTTTTCCAAGCTGCTGTAGGTTATAGTAAGAACAGGACACAGCGACTTTGGGTTCTGCAGTTGACTGCTCGAATGGCTGACCTCATTCTCCAGGTCTCTCAGAAGCTAAAGCCCCCACCTAAAATCACAGTGTTAGACCACTCATGTGACTCAAGGCCCCCAGGTGTACAAATACTCCAGTCCAGGCACAGGATTCCTAAGACTTATAGAGAAATCAAGGACAAAAGGGGATGACAGCCTTTGGGGCAATATTAGATTGTTAACTTTGTAAGGAAGGGCTGAACCCACAACTCTTAAATGGATTAATTTTACAGCTAGCGGAGGGGCTGGCTATTTCTTAGGTTCTAACACCCCAAATGACCTCTCTCCCCCCCCTTGTTTGTGTGTGTGTGTGTGTGTGTGTGTGTGTGTGTGTGTGTGCAGGTGCACTTGTATGTACAAGTGTACGTGCACATGTTGAGACCAGAGGTAAAACCTTGGTTATTCCCTCAGTGCCTCGCCCCTTGTTTTTTGAGGCACAGTTTCTCACTGACTGAAACTTAGCAATAGGCAGGCTGGCTCTACACTGAGCCCAGAAGTTGCCTGTCTGTTTCTGCAATACTGGGATTACAGATGAATGCTACCATGTCCACTGTCCTAGCCATTTTTTTTTATTGCTGTGAAGAGACACCATGACTGAGGCAACTTATGAAAGAGGGAGTTTAATTGGGAGCTTGCTTACCGTTTTGGAGGGTGACTCATGATCATCATGGTGGGGAGCATGGCAGCAGGCAGGCGTGGCACTGGAGCAGTAGCTGAGAGCTTGCATACTGAAACAACAACCATGAGGTAGAGAGAGTATACTGGGGTTGATGTGGGTTTTTTGAACCCCCCGAACTCACCCCTAGTGACACACTTCCTCCAACAAGGCCACACCTTCCCAAATTGTTCCACTGTCTGGGAGCCTGTGGCGGGACATTCTCAAACCACCATACCTACTTTAAAATGTGTGTTCTGGTGGGTCAAACAAAGCAAATGCTTTACTGACTGAGCGTCTCCCCAGCCCTCGTGTACTCTACAAATCCACAGTCGCCACTCCAGCTGTAAGTTCCAAATCCTTGGGTCCCCCACCAGCAGACTGCAAATACTCAGGAAGAAATTGCTGCTGTATTGTCCACGTACAGACATCTTCCTTGTCACTTTTCTCCAGATACAGGAGAGCAGTCCTTTCCTTAGCACACAAGCAGGCTAGAGGTGGCCTGAGGTGGGCAAGAGGCTGTGCCCAGGTTATATGAAAGCCCAGCAGCATGACACAGAAGGGAATGGAGCATCTTGAGCTTTGTTAACTATGGGGCTCCTGGAAATGATCCTGCTTTTGGTGGCATCAGGGCTTTGGAGTGTGACTCAGAAGTCCCTCAGATCTGAGTACTGTCACTCCAGAGGCAGGAACAGGGTGAGCTGGCACACCGGCAGAGTGCTGTTCATAACGGCAGCAGGGGTGCCCAGGCACTGGGGCCTGTGAGTGAGGATCCTCTCAAAACTGTATTTCAAAGGCAGACAATATTTTGGACTGAATCAGATGGCTGACTTTGTGATCCTTACAGAGAGTTCAAGAAATAACATAAAGGAAATTTAAAGAGGCCAAGTTGGAGGCACAGGTAGGTAATTACAGCTGCTCAAGATTAGGCAGGAGAATTGTTCATTCAAGATCTGTCCTCACCTACAGAGTGAGTTCAAGGCCAGCCTAGACAATTTAGTAAGACTTTGTCTCCAAATAAAAAGTAAGAAGAGGGGTTGTGGCTCAGTGGCAGTGTGCTTGCCTAGTATATGTGAGGCCCAGATTCAACCCACAGCATTGCAAACCAATAAATACAGAAAGTCCGACAAAAATTAGTGATCTTTGATAAGGGGTTACCAACTTTAGTATATAAAGGACACACACACACACATGCACACCACACACACACACACACCACACCGCACACACATACATACCACACCACACACACACACACACACACACATGTGCACACACACCGTATACACACACATGCATACACACACACCACACACACATACATACCACACACCACACACATGCATACACACACACCACACTCAACACACACACACACACACACACACACTCCTCAGGTTTTCTTGCTCATTTCAGACTCCACCTTCCAGAACTGTGAGCTCCACTGACATCTTTCCTATTTGAGTTTCCCAGCCTTGGGTGTTCTGTGGTTGCAATGGAAAGCAGACCGAGATCTCCTATGAGGAATGCAGAAGCTGGGTGTAGGTAGCCATCATAATCTCAGAAGTCACTGAGGCTGCTGTAATGAGACAGACCTTGTTTCAAAGAAATCCTTCTTCCCCACATCCACACCCACATATGCGCACATGGGTGCGTGTGCGCATGCACACACACACACACACACACACACACACACGCACGGACATACACAGACACACACAGACACACACACACACACACACACATGCACACACTTGCAAAAAAGGACAAAGGACTAACAAGCAGTTAGAAAAAACCACAAAGGTTAACCAATGCCTGAGGAAATGTTAAATCCTGTTAATAAAGTACAAAATTTTCAAAGTAAAATAATGAAATTGGCCAGGGAATACAAAAATGCTAAGGGGACTCTGTATTGTTCTTATAATTAATAAAAGCAAGCCAGGCGTGTAATCCCAGCACTTGGGAGGTAGAGGCAGATAAATCAATAGTTCAAGGCTATCCTCTCCACCAACATGGTGAATTCTGGGCCATCCTGGGCTAAACAAACGAAAAGCAGGCAGCCAGAAGGCGCTTTCTTCAAAGCCCCTCTGCTTCATTTTGGTGCTGAGTGGGGTGCTGAATCGGGGTGCTGGGAGACCAGCCCTTTCCTTCAGTGTCTTCTTTGTGTCTCCAGCCCTGGCCCTTGATCCTCTCTCTAGATGTCACTGTGCAGAGCTACTCTGGGCAGGAGTCGGAGAAAACTTGCTGAAGCAACCCCCCAACCCCTCCCTTTTGTTGTGGTGCAGCGTGGAACCTTGCAAACGCTAGTCCAGAGCTTGGGTGCAACCAGCTGCAATCCCCCCTCCCTCCCTCCCTCCCTCTCTCCGTGAATGTGTTTGTGTGGTTACATGTGTGTGTGGAGGCTAGAGGTCAGCTTCTGGTATCTCTCCCCAGGCACCATTCTCCTTTTTTAAAGACAAGATCTCTCAGTGACCTGGGGCTCACCGAGTAGGCTTGGCTGCTTGTCCAGAATGGACCCAGGTATCTGTGTCTGCCTGGCTGGTGCTGGAATTTCAAGTGCACACCACAGTGTGTGGCATTTTTTACACAGGTCCTAGTGATCTAAGGCAACTTGCTCATGCCATCAAGGCAAGAATTTTACCAGTTGAGCCATCTCCTGAAGCCTGGATCCAGTATTCTCTGACGAGCTAAATGCTTGGAAAACCTGTCCGCAGGCATTCTCGGGCCCAGCTTCCTCCCAGGCTCGATTCCTGTGGGATGAACCATTCTCCTCGGCCTTTCCACAGTAGGAAGACAGCCCTGTGCTCTGAACCACCCATCTTCAGCTTCAGGGCAGGCCTAGGGCTCAGCTAGACATCAGGGACAGAAGGCTCTGCCAGCCTGCTTCTCCCTGCCAGGACATGGCATGGGGATTATGCCTAAACTTCCCGCTTTGCTTTCAGCTCTCAGAATTGCTGGAGGAAAATCTCGACTGTTCTCTGTCATGTCTTGGATTTGTGCAGCCGAGGAGGCTGCTGGGAGAGATTTATGTCAGGTTTACTTACTCCTTAGGAGCATGGAGCTGACAGTGGAGGGTTTCCTGGACTCCTCCTGAGGGGTTTTGGGTGTGGTATTGCTCTCTCCAGCACCATTTAAACCTCCTTGCCTTCCCTTTTCCCTCATCAATGAAGTTCCATCCTGGGGTTGTGTTCCTAGAGCCGAGACCCAAGTACTGTCCCTGTCTGGCAGGAAGCAGAGGTCTGACTCCACAGTCTCAGGCCATAGTGAGACTTGGTTCTTGCAGTGTGTAGTAAATGATTTTGCAAGGCAGATGTGTTTAAACCTTTGTGGCATCTTTTGGACTTTAGAATACAATTCAGTACTATTTCTATGGCCTAGGAGGCTACTCTTCATTAGAAAACTCATTGGCATTTTATACATGTAAATACCATGGTTGAACACATACCCATCACTCTCTCTTATTGCCCTCTCTCCTGCTGCACCCTCCTTCCTTCCCCTAAGTTTTCCTTTCATCTTTTTTTTTAAACACCTGGCTTTCATTAGTATTGCTCGTGGGAGCAGGGGTGGAGTGTTGTTTCCTGGAACCCGGGCATCTTATCAGCAGCCGCACCACTGAAGAAAGAGTTCTTCTCCGGGAGCCATTGACTGGCACGCGTGCTCAGAGGAGGGTCAGCTGCTTTCCTGTGTGTTCACTTCTTGCTCTTCTTCCTCTCCAACCCCAGGCTTTGCGCTTTCTCTTTTCTGTGCCTGGGAGGTTTTCTTCACTGCTCTGTACTCAGCTGATTCCTTCCCTTCGCCGGGATTTGGTTTAAGCTTCATTTCAAGATGCTTTCTGACCACCCTCTCAGGTCTTTCACAGGAGCCCTCCTGCCACCAGCTGTACAGAAATTTTAACTTTCATTTGTTTCTTCCATAGAGGAACGTCTCTATAGGGCAACCCCTCTCTCTGTCTTATTGAGAATCTAGAAGAGGTGTTGGCATCCAGACCATTTGAAAATATCCTGAATAGAGCTGGGGAGATGGCGCGGTGGGTGAAACACTTGTCTGCGTAAGTGCAAATGCCTGAGTTCAGATCCTCAGACGCCATGAGAAGATGGCTGTGGTGGCACATGTCTGTCATCCCTGTGCTCCTGTGGTGACGTGGGGTGTGCAGATAAGAGAATCCTGGAAGTTTATGGATGAGGACAGACACCCGAGGTTGTCCTCTGATCTTCACATGTGCCGTGGCATGCCCACCCCACACTCACACACGGACATGCACACACACACACACACACACACACACACACACACACACACACACGTACACACATCATACAAGCACAAAGATTAAACCAAAGTCATGAACGAACAGCTAATGGATGGAGGGCAATCTCTTCAGGAAAGCAATGCTGGATTTTCTCTCCTGCCATCTCCCAGCCCACGCTCAGCCGAGCTACATGTAAAGTCTCTTGCCACATCTACACTAACACCAGTGTCCCTGACTGTATGGAAGGACCAGGAAAGCCTGGGCCATAGCTCCAAGCCGCCCTGCCCCCACACCAGTGTCCTTTACAGGTGAATAAACAGTCCCAGACTCTCCAGGATGGGACAGTTATCAAGAGGGAGTTGCTAGTCATGCTGGCTCTCTCTCTTGTGTGCCACTGGAGGATGGGGTTTGGATGACAAACAAAATGTCAGGCACCATTTATTGAGCACCTACTGTGTACATGGTATGTAGTTTGCAAACATTATCCATTTGTGGTTGTTGTTACCTTCTACACGTGACAGACAAAATGGAGCCTCTCAGAGATCAATGTGCACGTGGAGACACCAGCCTCAAAGACTTTTGCTTTGTTAAAAATGGCATTGAGCATAGGGCCTGGCATATGCTAGGCTGGTGTTCTACCACTTAACCATGACCCCGGCTGGCTCCTCACTGGTGGATTCCAGGCACTCTTGTTTCTTTCTATTTTGAGAAAGGGTCTCACCAGGCTTGGCCTTGAACTCACTGTGTAGTTGAAGCAAAGCCTTGTTATCCTCTTGCTTCCCAGTCTCTGAGCAGCTGGGATCACAGGCTTCCGATGCCAAGACCTGGTCTTGTGCTCGTTTCTTACACAATGTGGTTTGCCTTTTGGAAGATACATACCCTTCCCCCGCCCCCAGACAAAGAAAGAGACATACACACATACGCGCACACACACTAACACACGCTCTCTGTCACACACACACACACACACACACACTCACACACACACACTCACACTCATATGGTACTAATAGATACAAGCTTCCAAGCCTTGCATTAGAAGACACAGACACACCTAAGCTGGTGGCTGCTCCAAGTCAGAGACCTGTAGTTTTGCTTCCGAGAAAAGGGTGTATGTAAGGGACCTGGGAGAGGGTGATGGCACAGCAGCACCCATTTCCTGCATGTCCGTGTGCCCACAGTGGTGTGTGTGTGGGGGGGCTCTGGGCATGGCCTCCTTTCATCCTGACAGTGTATCTGCACGGTGATTGTGAACTTCATGTCACAAGACAGAAGCCTGGGTACAAGGGAGGAAGATGGGATAAGTGGCGGAGGCTGGATGCAGGCTCAGCTCAGCAGTCTGACTGTGGAGCTTGAGGCTCAGCCACCAGGCACACTGACCAGCTTAGCATCTTTAGACCCTCACTGCTGGACGTTTGGCCCACGAGCCAGCATCCACAGTGTCCTCTGGACCGACTGTGACTGAGTCAGAATTTGCATTTTAACCAGATGCCTTGTTAAAGCCGCTCCAGAAATTCTGCATATATAAAGTAAGTGCCACTTTACTGAAGGCTGCAAGGTCTCAGGACCGACTTGTGGCTTCAGCAACATCTTATGAATTGTGGAGTTAAGAAGCAGTGGTTTTGTTTCCTTCTGGGAATGTGGTGACAAATTCATTTATTGCCTTCTACACAGTCAAGGAATAAGGCTATTTTTTGTAGTCCATAAGATACAATTGTGTGTGTGTGTGTGTGTGTACAAGTGTGAGCACATGTGTAGAGGTCAGAGGACAATTTCAGATGTCATTCTTCAGGTAATACCCATTTTTTTGGGGGGGGGGCAGGATATTTCACTGGGACCTGGGGCTCACGTATTAGGCTCTGCTGGCTGGCTTGAACCCCAGGCATTGCCTGTCTCTGCCTCCCTGGTGTGGGATTACAAGTACATTTTATCACCATTGGGTATCAAACTCAGATCCTCATGCATGCACTTTAACTGATTCGTATCCCTGGTCCCCATGGGACACTATTGACAGACTATCATAGCATCTCAGCAGACATGACACCACAGAGCCAGGACAGTGGACATGGCAGTTTAAGGCTTGAACAGACGATTACGTCATCTGACTCACATCTGCCTAAAACTGAAAGGTGCAAATGTAGGCAGGACACAGGAGCCTTTGACTCCAGGAGGCTGGCCTTATCTCATTGTCAGGGGAAGAACTTTGATCTTTCTCCTTTGATGTGAAAGGTTGGCGTTGGCAGCTCTGTAGCTGATCCCAGGCTCTGAGCTATCATTCAGCATTCCTCTTCATTTATTCCCTCCCCACGGATGCTCTCTTAGACACCCGAGTCTTTAAACAAGGAGAGGGGTTCATTTTGTAACCTTTACAACCTAGAAGTACCCTACAGGCCCCAAGGTGTCCCTGTGGGCCTCACCGATGATGTGTGTGGTCATGTTGAGTGCAGAGGACGACCGCTCTCATGGAAGGTGATTGATGCCCTGTGTCTCTGAGTCACCTCCTTTCCGGGAGGATCTGCTGAGTCTGCACCCGCGCCTCTGCCATCGACCTTCCAGCAGGGGGCCCAGGAAGGTCGGCTCCGTCTCCACAGTGCTTTCCACCTCTTTTCATCTTGCCAAGATGAACTGTCTAATTCCTTTAAAAAATTTAATATATAAATATATATATATTTCCTAAAAGGATCTTTAAAAAATACATACACACACACAGACACACACATATATATACTTTTAGGAAATAAGCACCAGGAATGAGCTAATCAAAGCAGAAACTTCCTGTGAGGAATGTGACAGCAGCATGTCTTTAATAACCTTCAGGAAGACCACATGCTCCAGGCAATTACAGGATTTGGGAGAAAATAGCTCCTTCTGAATGGCCTGACCTGCTGCCGTGTTCCTCACTTTGTAGCCACAATTCTATCTCCCCCTCCTCTGGAGCCCCCTTACCAAGAGCCCCCCCAAAAGAGATTTTACATGAATCAAAACTTTCCCTGCTTTACTGAGCTTCAAAAATGGACAGCTCAGGCTAAAAATGGGCATCGTTTACATGGTGCCAAGTTTCCTCCAAGGCTTTTGGATCTGTCTACAGGAGGTGCATAATGCATTCTGATACAAGGCCAGATATTAGGGGTGATTTGACTGCTCATGCTTCAGAGTTGGGGTGTAGCTTGGAAAATACAATGTGTTTGTCTATAGCTTATCAGTTTCACAGCCGTAGAGCGCAGAACGGAAGGGGATGGAGTGAAAAGCCCCAGTGGGACTCAAGGAACCTGACGCAAGGCCTTTGTGCCAGACATTCAGGAGCCTTAAGGCAATTGTTCATTTTGATTAAGCCACATCTCTCTCTTGTTTGTAGGGCTGTGAGATTTGATGCAGGGTCTTTCTTGAAAGGAACTGTCTACTAGTGTTTCCATTATGTGAAATATTAAAAAAAAACAAACCTGTGTTTGTGTGTTTTCATATGTGTGTCTGAGTGTGCTTGCGTATGTGTGCGTTAGACACCAGAGTTTGGTGTCTTCCTCAGTCACCTTCTCCCTGACTTTTTGAGACAGGTCTCTCACTCAGCCTGGAGCTGGCTGTTTCAGCCAGGCTGGCTGGCTGGAGAGCAGACACATGCAGCCACACCTGGCTTTTTGCGAGTGCCATGGATCTGAACTTGAGTCCTCATACCTGGGCAGCAAGCAATTTACCCACTGACCCATCTCCGCAGCCTCTATTTGAAGCTGTTCATACTTAGTATAACCAGCCAAGGCCAGTGCTGTGCTGGAAGTATCAGCATCTGCTTGCTCTCCTGTCCCAGGGAGAGGGTTTCCTGTCCGGGCCTGTCTGTATGCCTCAGTATGTGAGTCATGGCTGAGAAACACAAAGTGCCTGCACTGTGAAAGTGAAAGAAGCGTTCTGATGACGTCATCGATGGCAGGATGGCTTGGAATTCAAGATGTGCAGTTGTAGCTAGCTGCTGCTCAGCTTGTGTTGGCATTCTGGGGATGGGCAGTGAGCCACTGGCTTTGTGTTCCTGGGGGAGGTCTTGAGTGTCCTTATTTCTGTGGTCACAGGGATCCGAAGCCTGTTGGATGGGTTCCAGCTGTGCTGCATGCTGTTGTTACACAGTCCAGAAGTGGCGACTGCCTCTGGGGGAGCTAAGCCCTGCTCTTTGGAAAGTCCACTGTCTTTCTTTTGAATAGCTTCTGAGTCTGAGAACCAAGGTTTGTGGTCCTCTAAATAGATCTTCTCCAACAAGGCATGAGACTTTCCCCTAGTGTTAAGGATGTGAGCTGATACACAAGGCAAAATGTTTTGGGGACCCCCTGGGCATGGAGGTAGGCAGTCTAATTGAGACAGTAGATCAGCTTCACTTGGCCTGTGTTGACATCACTCAGGGTTGAAGGAGTGTAGGAGACTGAGTATGTTAGTCATGTGGTCTCTCTCCATTGCTCCTGCCTCCTAAGGCTCCACCTCAGCTTCCTGAGCACAATGGGTGTGAACAGGAGGGTTGCACTGATAAAGTGCTTCTTGTCCCCAGGCTGTCTGGTGTTCTTTTGTGGTTGGGTTTGAAAAGATGTGTTCAAATGTGGGGCTTTGAAAGTAGGTATTAGGAATTGGATAGTGTAGGAGACACAGCTTTACTATGTAGTCTAGGCTGTCCCTGAACTTATTATGTAGCCCAGGTTGGTCTTGAACTTGAGATCCTCCTGCCTCAGTCTCCTGAATGCTAGAATGTAAGTCTCACATATGCGACTTCTTTCTTCTTCGATGGAGATGTTTTGTTTGTTTCTTTGAATCCACTGTTTGTACAGTGACGTGAAAGATTCAGCGATGACTAAGGTGTAGTCTCTGACCCAGAAGAGCCCATAGATTCCTGGAAAATACTAACCATGAAAACAGTTTATCAAGTAAAGCTGGAAAAATCTTTGTGTGTGTGAGAACTGCCTAGATGCTCAACTGTGCAGAATGGGTAAAACTGCATTCTAACTCACAGTGTGTTAGGGTAAATGTGGATGCTGTAATAAATATGCCCCCACTTGTCAGTGGCTTAACGTGATGTTGGCTTCCTGCAGATGTAATGGTGTTCCTGGCTGGCAAACAACCTTTCTATCTGCAGTAATTCAGGAATCTAGGCTTTTGCAATACTGGGCTCTTCCAGTCCCCAAGATCTTCTGTCCTCTGTCTCCAAAAATTCCTGTCTGAATGGAATAAAGGCTTGGCGCAAACTTGAGCAAAAGAGATTATTTTTTCTACATTAGTTTTTTATGAAAAGTTTCTAATGTACACACAAATAGAGCTGAAAGTATAATGGACAGAACTAACCTTCATGTGCCCACTCTCCAGAATTAGCATTTATCAGTTCATGGGCAATCTTTCCATTCCATCGCCACCCACAGTAGATTACTTTGGAGCAAATCCCCAGTGCCGTATCGGTTCATCTATACATTTTCAGTGTGTGTCTCTAAGGATAAGAGCTCTTGGGTAGGTGACTTGGTATTTCCTATTAAAAGTGAATCTGAGTAGACACAAGGGATAAAGTCATGTGCGCCATCTTGCTCCCAGTGAGATCTGGGAACTGGTGCTTCCTGGAAGACAGCAGAGCAAGAAGGAGAGAAACTGAAACCTGAATTGGCTCCTGAATTTCTCTATGCAGAAACTAAGCCTATTGGCTCCCCTCTTCACCACTCCAGTTCAGGGAGCCAGAATATTCCCTGTAGCTGTGTTGTTGATACATTGCTCAAATCTTCTTGCCAGTTCTAAGGGGCATCTGAAGCTTGGATGAATATTTCCCACGGCATCCATGGCTTCTTAAGCACAGTTGTCTCCCAGCAGTAGGGCATTCTGTGGTCATAAGATTGTGCTTTGTTTTTGCATCTGCAGGCCAGATGGGGCAGGCAATGAGTGATCTCTAGAGCTATCTTCAAGCACAAAGGACGGAAATTAGTAGGAAATGTCCTAGCTTCCATGTGGCTGGGTGGGAAGACAAGGATGTCTGTTCTGCACTGTCAGAGCCATGGTGGGATGGAGGCCTTGCCTCAGTGGTACCTGTCCCCTAACTACACTGGCAGTTGGCTTTTTTCCTTTCCCTTTCTAACTACCCTTCCCCACAGGTCACAGCTAAACCATTCTCTCTAGCTCTTTGTTTCCTGTATGCTCTTCCCACTGCTCAAGCCTTTTGCATGCTTTGACACTCCACAGGCTCATGTTCCAATGCTTATTTCCCAGAAGGTGGCGCTACTTTGAGAGGGTCTAGAACCTTTAGGAGGTGGGGCGTGGTTAGTAGAAATTGGCCCTTAGGGGTGGGCCTCTTGAGGTTATACCTGGCTCCACTTTCTGTCTCACTCTGTTTGCTGGTCCACCGTGAATGACATAGACAGCCTCTACCACATGGTCTTGACACCATGAAAGGAGCTGCTCTGCCAGGCCTTCTCTGCCACAGTGGACTGAAGCTCTTGGAAACCATGAGTGCAAATAAACCTGTAGTCTTTTACTCATAGTTTTACCAAAATAACTAATATAACCTTTATATATAACCTTTATATTTACCGTAAAAGAGTCCTTATATTTTCTCTCTCCAATTAATATTTCATGTTAGAGCATGAAGTCACAGAAAATTTTGAGGAACTGTATCCCTACCCTGCTTACCCATATTTCCAGCCTGAGGGTCAGGCTTGAGTCCTTGCAGAAGCTGGCAAGCAGTTGCTGTGGGTGCTCAAGGCTCTGATACCCCAGCGGCCTGGAATGCTGCTTCAGGTAGTGATTTTAGATGGAGAAGCCTCTGGATATTCACATGGAAGGATGCTCTTGACCATCTTTGTCAAGATAGACTATGGGCATCTACCACAAGGAGGGGTTTGTGACAGCAAGGACAGTTTCTCTCTCTATAGGGCTTTTGTCTGTCTGTCTGTTTGTTGGGGCTGCAGGTACCTGTGCACATATATGTGCTTTTGAAATCCAGAAGTCAATCTCAGATATTCTTCAGGCACTGTTCATCTTGTGATCTGGAGTCTCTCACTGGCCCGGCACTTGCCTATTCATCTGAGTTGGTTGACCATCTAGCCCCAGGAATCTTCCTGTCTCTGCCTTCCCAGTACTGAGATTACAAGCACATGTCGCTGTGCCCAGAGTTTATGTGGGTTCTCGTGATCAAAGCCAGGTCCCTGTACTTGCAGAGCAAGCACTGAGGTATCTATCACAACCCAGTGAAGCCATTTTTGGAGTGTCTCTTGTAGGGATGAAAACATAAAACACTAGTGAAATACATAGCTTTAAGGAAGGTCCCGAGAAGCACTCCTCAAACTGGAAGACCAGTTTAGCACCTTAAATTCATAAGGAAACCACAAAGAAGAAAATATCCAAAGAAACCAACAAAAAACCAGCAGAGACCATTCAAAGTCAGCCTTTATACCAAAAAACCTGCCTAGGCTTAAGGCTTCAGGCCTCTGCCCCTTGAACTGCACACATGATTCTGACAACGCGAGAAACATTACATTTTAAGTAGGGAGGGGATACATACAGCTGAGGGGCTGCTGATTAAAGACATTTAAATGGACCAGACAAGGATGATGAATGGGTGGTGATGAGGTTGGTCACCTGAACCACGTCTGAGGGAGTATGAGCTGAATGTTGCCAGTTCAAGCTTTTAGAAAAACACTACAAATTGGGATTTTTAAGTAAAATAGCCACACTTTTGTACATAGAAACTTTCATAAACAGTATGTAACGTTAGTATCCTGGGGCCTGACTTGGCCAGTCCAATGAGTCACGGCTCTCCCCTTCCGCTGGTTGTGTTCCTCCAGGCCATTTTAACTTTGATTCCTTGGTCATTAGATTTCCGCGTTTCTTCTCCTGAGTCCAGGGTCTGAGTTTTGTTGTCTTCCTGGGAAGCACTTGTCAGAGAAGTTGATGCATATGCAGTCATTTGCAGGAGTCACTCTATTTTGGGTGTGTGGGCAGTGTCCTCAGCAGCCTCAAAGCAAGCTAGCAGTGTGCATCCCGAGACCAGTGAGGTGGTGCCTGGGGGCTTCTGGGGACACAGATGACATGCTTTCCTCCTCTCTCTCATGTGTTTACAGAGTCAGCTTGCAAAAGTTATCACTGCTCTGTGGGCGGTTTCCAACATCCACTCTCCGCTTGTTTCGTTCAGCCTGGGTCCTCTGAATCTAGAGTTCTCTGGGTTTTGCATGCAAGCACCATCTTGGGTGGATGAGAATAACCTCTTTAATGTTTTTTGAGGATTCAAGTGGCTTCATGGGGCTTTCCCAAGAGAACCCCAGCATTAGCAGAGCACAGTGGGATTTAGTCCTGTTGTGTGACGTACCCGGAGGACTGAACGCATTCTCTCATTAGAGATGTTATTCAGGACTCTGTATCTCAGGATCATGAAATGGTTTTTGAAATAAAAAGATTCTCTATTTTATTCATTTTATTTTAGTTTAATTCCAAAAGAGTAATAGACCCATAGGTTTGGAAATACATAATGAAACAAAAATGATCAGTATATTTGTCATACGTATTAAACAAAAGTGGCATTTCTTTCCTATTTCCTTCTCTCTCTCTGTGCGTATATACACTGGAGTGTGTATGTGTGTATATGCATATATGTGTGCATATAATATGCAAGTATTAGTAGACTGATGTCTGTCCACAATGGGGCATTAGTCAAACATTTTTTTTCTTACTCTATCACATTATCTGTAAATGTCTCGTTTCATTTTGCTTGTTCTTTGGAGGGAAGGTCCCCCTAGGTAGCTCGCTCTCATTTTAAACCCATGATCCCTCTGCCTCAGCACCCTGTGTGCTGCTGTTACAGGTGCATGCTACTCCGCCTGGCCTCTGAGTCTCATTTTTAAGGCTTATGTGAGGACATATTGTGATGATGTTCACTTACCAGCTTGCCTGACACTGGATGCCTGGGTCATTCTGATGGAAACTTTTACTGACGTTAACAATGCTGTGATAAACAGCTCGTGCATGGGTCTTATTTCGGTTATTAGTCCCTCAGCGTAGTTATTTTTCTGAATGGTAGAAAAGGAGCCTCTTTAGAGCCCCTACACTGTCTAATGTCAGGCAATCCTTTCAAGGGATGGAGAAAGAATATCCCAACTTTATTGGCTAAACCAACTATTTTTGTTTTATTTAGCTCTGGGTTAACCAAGAGTCCCTTTAACATATAAATACTTTAAAATGATTTTTCCCTCACCGGAAGGCTGATGTGTCTGCTTGTGCCCAGACAGTGTTTCTTTGATGAATGAATTCAGGAACTGAATGAATGAATTCAGGGGTGTTTTCTACCTCCCTACTCTGCCATCTTGAGTTTGTGGTGCTGCTCTGTCTTCAAGATTGGATCTCACACTGTAGCTCAGGCTGGCCTAGAACTCAGTGCATAGCCCAGGCTGGCTCCACACTCACTGTGATCCTCTATCTCAGTCTTCCAAGTTTTGGGATTAAAGCCACTGCACCCTTCTCTACATGTAGCTCCTAAGGCCGCTGGACTCACCTGCACTGAGCTGTGGCTGAGCAAATGTAAGGAGGTCTTCTCAGCCACATAGCCCTAGGGCAGAAAGGGAGTTAGGGTCATGGTCACTTCCAGATCCTTCTCTATGTCTCACACATCTTCAGAAAATCCTGTTAGTTTGGGCTTACCATGCTGTCCTGTGCCATGGCACACCATGGCACGGCACGCCACTCTCCTGCATCATCTCAGAGCTTCTGACCTGGGCTCCCTCTTATTTCCTCAGCTGCTTGCTCCTTCGTATTCTATTAAAAAGATGTTACTGAAACATAACCATCTCATGGCGTTCATCCAATGTATTAATCACTTTCCTGTGGATGCCTGACAAAAAGGAACTTCAAGGGAGAAGGTTTCTTTCAGCAGTGGTTTCAGAAGGATCTGTGTCCATCGTGGCAGGGAAGCATGGGAGAAGCAGCTCAGTTGGAGGCAAGAGCTGTGGTGGAGACTCCCTCACATTACTGTCAACAAACAGGCTGAGGAAGGTGCTAGAACCTTCAAAGGCCCGACCCCAGTGACCTACTTCCGCCATCCAGGTCTCCCCTCCCCAACTCTACAGCCTTCAGAACAGCGCCACCAGCTAGGGATTGTGTGCAAACCCACCATCGTGTGGGGAGACATTTCCGTTTCAAACCATGACAACCGGGAACGCTGTTTAATAGTGTTCGAATTTACAGTAAAATCCAAACTCCTCCTCTCTCTCTGAGGCTCCTGCATATGACCTAGCCCCTGTTTGCTCTGTGGCCTTTCCCTTCACTCACTAAGGGCTACACGGGCCTTCATTAAACTAGTTTTAATTTATTTTCTGTTATTTTTGCCTCTTCATTTCTGAATGTTTAATTGACTATATGATTTCCAAGATCAGTTCATTGATTTTTCTTTCCAATTTTTCATTCTTTGAGACTTTGATACATGTGTACAATGAAATATGTTCATGTACACATTTACACCGTCACCGCCCTCTCCTGACTTATCATTAAACAAAAAAATAACCTTCCAATTAGTGCTGCCTGTATGTGCATGGCTGCGCAGATATAATGAGTTAGGCTGTGTTTCCTCTTCTAGCTCCTAACAACTGTGCAAGGTATTTTCTTTCTTAATTGAAATTTTTATTCTTTTTTAGAATTTCATTCATGAGTACACTGTATTTACATGATTTCTATCGCTTCCTCTGCCCCTCCTGTTCGTCCTGTGTCCCCACTATTTCTCAAATTTATGATCCTTTTATAATTATTATTCTTATATATATATGTATAAGTCAACATCTATCTGTCTGTCTATCTGTCTGTCTATCCATCCATCTATCATCTCACCTCAGTCATTTAGTGTTATCTGTATGTACATGTGTTTAAGGCTGACCATTTGGGATTGGGTAATCTATCAGGGGGCTCATTCCTGGAGAAATGATTCTTCCTCCCTCAGAAATCATTGACTGCCCTTATATAGCGATGGGATCTTATGAAATTTTTTCCATCATCCTTGGCATATTGATTGGTGTTGCC
Organism: Peromyscus attwateri; assembly: GCA_902168425.1. NCBI lineage: Eukaryota > Metazoa > Chordata > Mammalia > Rodentia > Cricetidae > Peromyscus > Peromyscus attwateri. The sequence continues at coordinate 14 of CABHPP010145670.1, read as the reverse complement.
ATTGTACAAATTTC
>CABHPP010145669.1:25744-47608 GCA_902168425.1 Peromyscus attwateri | reverse complement strand
GGGGGGGGGAGCGTTGAATTTTCATTTCGATTTTCGTAGATGGTTGGTTGTGATGTCTTTATTGGTGTGGGGAGCCCGGGAGGCTCTGTACTGGCTACCTCGGTCGCGTAGATTTCTGCGCAAGTTTTTAGAAAAACACTGAGTCGAGCAGAGAGCATTTCTCCGGAAAGTTTCAAGTGCAGCAAAATAACGAGCCTGCAAAACTGGCCAAGGGGGGACCTCTAGTGGTTAAACGCATCTTAAGTTCTCGAGGCCGAGAGCAAAGTTTGGCCTTTACTTGTAGCTACGTAGTCCGTTTAGACGTGGAAGTAATTAGAGGACCTGAGTTAGCAGCCAGATGTGGGAAAGGATGCTGATCAGAAATAAAGTTCTGTAAATCAGAGAACAATGAAGTCTGAGTTTTCGGGGCCTGTGATTTCCACCCTTCCTTGCTTACATTAAAAAACAAATCTTTTTTTTTTTCTGAGATTTGAGATTGGCACACCTTAGATAAGGAAATTTGTTTTATAATTACCATCATCTGTATCCTTCATCGTTTTTTTTTTTTTCCCTCTAAGTAAGGAGTCATGGCAGTAGCTTAATCTGGAATGTTAAGGAGAAATCAAAATAAAACATGTGCTTAAAACTTTGCGAAAAGTGAAAAAAAAAACTTTTGAAATTTGCTTTTGCTTTTTATAGGAGCCGATCATTTTTTTCTCTGATACAATGTAATTTCAGGCTAACAAGTTATTCACTAACCTACATATATATTCATAAAATAAATAGTACCTTCTCTTTGTAAGAATGTATTTTTGATTCACTGAGTAAAAAGTTATTTCAGGGATACTTTGTATAACTTATGATTTAAAAACATTGATATGGGTAAAAATTATATGAGTTATTGAACTATTTCCCAGTGTTTATACTGTAAAGAATCCTGAATTTTAAAGGTTAAAACCAGAGAAATGACGGTTGTGTCAAATCATCCTTGTAATTACCACCTGTCTGTCATGTATACAATGAGAGAGACAAGGTCCGCCTACGTAGCCCAGGCTGGTGTTGACCTTAGATTTTCCTGCCTCAGGGTCCCTAGTGCTTGGGTAACATCACTCTTATTTACAATGTGAAATTTTTTTGTGTGAACTTAGAATATGGGGATGATGTGAATGATTAAAATTAATTTCACCTCATGTGGAACTGGTTAATTTTATTTTAATACACGGAGCAATGTTGTGTGGAATGATGCATGTTGAGTCTGAATTGTAGATTGTAGATGTGAAGGCGTTATGAGAGTGCTTTGATTTTTTTTTTTTCTTTTTCTTTCTTCCTTTTCCTCTTTTAAAATCATTGCTAGATCCTTAAGAGAAGTCTTGGGGGTACTCGGCAGTTGTGAAGGCCACCAGACGGTTCTGTCTTTCACCAGCGCTCAAGGTAAGAGCCGCTTGATGCAACCGATTGTTTTTTCGTCTACTAGAAATGCTGAACACTGCATTTGGAAATCAAGGAGAGTGTGTGGCAGGGTGAGCAGAGGGAAATAAAAAACTAAGTTTGTGGGAACTGCTTTGAACGGATGAACAAGGAGATACCAAGTGTGCTTGAAAAGCTAGGAAAAATGAGATTGTGCTAGGGTGTGTGTATGTTTTTGGTGTGGGTGCATGGAGATGGAGAGGCCAAAGACCACCTGGAGTTGCTACTTGTCTTCCTGTATTGCTGGCTACAGGCTACCCTTTTTTTTTTTTTTTTTTTTTTTTTTTGAAACTTGGTCCAACTCTCAATCTGCCTCACTGATTGGCTGGCTAGATTACCTGGCCAATGAGCTACAGGGCTTCTTAGGTTGCTCCCCTCCCCCAAGTGCTCAATTTGCATATGAGGGTGCTTTTATGGGAGTGTTCAGGATCTGAACTCAAGTCTTCACGCTTTTGTGGCTGTCGCTTTATTGACTGAGCCTTCTCCCCAGCTCCATTTTTGGGGGAGGGGGTTGCGGGCCGAGGGTGGGGGTGAGGGTCTGTTTCGAGGCAGGGTTTCTTTGTGTAGCCCTGACTGCCCTGGAACACACTCTGTAGACCAGGCTGGCCTCTCACAGAGATCTGCCTGCCCCTGCCTCCTGAGTGCCGGGATTAAGGACTGTGTCACCGCTGCCCCTCTGTTACTGGATTTTTAATTAGCATTACAGCACCCCTGTTTCTACTGAAAGCAATATTTTTCTTTTCAATTGAAAAAGTGAGAAAACAAGAACAAAAAGATTGTGAATTAATATCTTTATAAATGTACAATAGTAGCGAAGAGCCAGCAACTTTAAATGTGTTTGGAGTCTGAGCTACAATTTTGTAGCTAAATTTTATGATAGTGTGTGTGTATGTGTGTGTGTGGGGGGTAATTAATTAATATGTAATTAACATTTAAGTGTCTCCTATGGATTAAATCCAAGAAGGCCTTACTTCTGCCACTATACCACGTCTTAGGGATATAGCATAGACTTGTGAGTTTTTGAAAACATTTCTATGGGATATAGAGCTATTATCCAATAAGATCTTTTTGCTCATCTTGGAGGGTGCTAGCTTAACCCCAATAAATAATCCAGGACCTACCTTTAGAATCAAGACCATTTGATGGGGGAAATCACAGTGGGGTTAGAATATCTAAGTAGTGCTTTCTGTTATTTATTTCATTTCTACTCTTTTTTTTTTTTTTTTTTTTTTTTTTTGGTTTTTCGAGACAGGGTTTCTCTGTGTTGTTTTGGTGCCTGTCCTGGATCTCGCTCTGTAGACCAGGCTGCCTTGAACTCACAGAGATCCGCCTGGCTCTGCCTCCCCAAGTGCTGGGTTTAAAGGCGTGCGCCGCCACCGCCCAGCATCCCTTTCTCCTCTTTGCTCTTCCTTTCTCCTTTCCTGGCCTTCCTGCCTCCTCTGTCTTGAGTACTAAAGAGTTTGTTAATTTCTGTTTGGCAGAAGCCAAAGGAAATGAAAATCAGCTTTCCTTTTAAAATTTATTTATTTATTATTAGTATTCCTCTGTGTGTGTGTATGCATCATATTACATGTATGGCAGTCAAGAGGACAGCTTTGGGGTTATTTCTTCCTTTCCATATTTATATGGGTTCTGGAGCTTGAACTCAGGTTGTCAGGCCCAAATGACAGATGCCTTTACTCACTGACCATCTCACTGGCCTAAGCCTTTTTTTTTTTTTTTTTTTTTTTTTTTACAAGCAGAGCTAATTACCTTCTGTGGATCAGGTGTGGATTGCAAGTGACACTGAATAATGACCAGAATAAAAGTGATTGTGAACAGTAGTTTATTGTCATTTTCTGTTTGTGGGGCTTGACTTAAGCAGTGCAGTTAGTAGAAGTCACAGATTTCGTCCTTGTACCCTTGTGGGTGATCAATTACAGCTACCTGACCATGCAAACAAGAGCACAATTCCAGGGAGAGGAGTACCCCGGCTTTCTGGGGTAGTCAGTGTAGTATCTGTGTACCGAGTTGAAGACAATGCTTGTCAGTCTTCATCTGAGGAGCCACGCATGCTGGGGATAGCAAGCTAGACCAGGAATCCGCAAACGGAACTCTGCAATCTAATCTATCATCTCGTATGAGTTACTGGGCCTCCTTCGGCCTGGATTTTCCCCTCTGGAAAATGGGAATGCCAACATTTGCCTTTTGTTGTAAAGGAAGAAGGATTTTGAGAACTGTAAAGAGGTGTTCACGTGTGTGGTGGGCATTTCCCCCATCACTGTCACTAGGCTTTGTGAGGAACAGAGGCAGGTTGTCTAGTACAGAGCCTGCCTGGGGGGTCAGCTCCTGACTTTATAGGATGTATAGCATATAGACTTGTCCAAAGTATCCAGCAGTGAGTGTCTTTCTTTACTTCACTTTTCTTAAATTTTTGTTTGTTTGTTTGTTTGTTTTGTTTTGTTTTTTGAGACAGGATCTTGGATTTATAGCTCTGACACTCCCTATGTAGATCAGACTGACCTGGAACTCACAGAGACCCTCCCACATTTGCCTCAGGAGTGCTAGGATTTAAGTTGTGTTCCATCATGCCTGGCTTTGTCTGTCTGTCTTTCCTTATTATTTACATTTTTTTCCTTCGGATTTATTTGTTTATGCCTCTCAGTGGTGGCACACGCCTTCCATCCCAGCACTCAGGAGGCAGAGGCAGGTGGATATTTGTGAGTTTGAGGACAGCCTGGTCTATAGAGCTAGTTTGAGGAGAGCCAAGGCTACACAGAGAAGCCCTCCCTGTCTCCAAACAAACAAACAAACAAACAAAAAGAGATTTATTCATTTGTTACTGTATATGTATGTGTGCTTTGCCTGCATGTATGTCTGTGTACCGTGTTTATACCTGGTGAACTCCGAAACCAGAAGAAGGTGTTAGATCCCATAAGGCTGAAAGTGGGTGCTGGGAGTCTAACCCAGGTCCTCTGCGAGAGCAACAAGTGCTCTTAACCACTGAGCCATCTCTCCAGCTCCGTCGTCTTTTGTTTCTTAAGAAAAAGTATATTGGTTTCTGAATGGAGGAACAATGCTCTATCATGCTGCTGGTTACAAAGCCTGAACGTTGTCCCAAATGAATAGAAGGGCTAGCGAAATGCTTATGAAGATAAAAGAAATGTTTAAAAAATAATGCCTGGTGGTGGAAATGGTAGGGTGAGGGAACTGTGGATTGGTGTGAGGAGAATTTGTTTACTGTAGTTAACGTTTTTGATGGTATAGTGTGGGTCTGCCTGGAAAAGCTGGTGAGAAAATTGGTGACTGTGGAGGTAGTGATGGGAGTCACTGGGGAGGGCAGGAATTGACTTCTGAGAATGACTGGTTTTAAGGAAAAGTTCAAATAAGATTCTCCTCACATGTTTTTAGACATCCTTGTTGCTGTGTTGCTCATTATAGCTAACTCTAAAATCGAGATAGGAAAAAAGAGAGAGAGAGAGAGAGCAATACTATGTTATTATTTTCATCCTAATGATACTGAACCTGACAAAGCAAACCCTGACATGTTCTGGTTTTATTAGTTTTATTTCATCTCCTTTTTATAGATTATCCAATCAATATCCTCAGGGCCTAAACACTCAGTAGTGAAGGAGAGAAGATGTACTTGTCCATTTAATTAATCCTGGAGTAACTGAGGTAATTCTTGAGTAAACTCCATGGTTTTGTTGTGTTTTAATTGTATGCCTATTGGCATTTTGCCTACATGCATGTCTGTGTACCACTTGTGCCTAGGGAGCACAGAACATCTTAGAATCCCCTGGAACTGGAGTTACAGATGATCGTGAGCTGTCATGTGGGTGCTGAGAATCGAACCTGGGTCCTCTGGAAGGGCAGTCAGTGTTCTTAACCACTGAACCGTCTCACCAGCCCATGGCATTTTATTTTTAGGACTCAGGTGCTGTCATAGATAACATAGCTGTGGTTTATGGTAGATAGGTCAGGATAGGGAGATCATAAGAGAAGTCACTTTATGTGGTATGTGACTGTGGATGGAACCCATAAGGTCCCAAGGACAAATAGGTCATGGAGTCTTCCGCCAAGCAGTGTTTTTGGTTTCTTAACTAGTTGTTACTGAGTTTTCACAGTGTGTGAAATCTGAAAGGCTGGGTTTTGTTCCCTTGGAGCTCCCAGGCTCTTTAGTCTAGGAGGAGAGATAACAGAGCTCTGCCAATTGTAACAACTGCTGGAGTTTGTTCTAGTGTATATATATAGTAATAGTGTAACCAGTGCACGGCATATTGTGCCATGGAAGAGAACACATGCTCCAGGTGTTGTAGAGGCCAGTGAGTCAGGAAACAGGAACTTGGGTGCTGACTGATGGTGCCAAATGTTAGACACAGGACACGACTTATTCCATTTTAATTAGTTTCCAGACGTGAGTAAGCCACTTTCTAACCCTGGGCTGAGGTGCACCTTAGTTGTCCTTCTAGTAAAAGTGATGGATTTTCTTTGACCAGTGTGTTCACAAGATGAGCTGGTGAAGATCTGCTCTACCACTATTCCTGTTTGCTAGTATTGGATGGACTCATGCCTCCTTAGGATCTTGGGATTATTAAAATATAGATGAAGATACAGTATTTAAAATCATTACATATTCACATGTGTTCAGATTTGTGTATGATGTCTTGAAGTTGAAGGGATCTGTAGGAGTGATATTATTTGTATAGTCTTTATTTTAATATATATCTTTATAAATATAGATACATATTTTGTAAAGTCTTCATTATCCAGTGGAGATATTCTCAGGGGTTGTCTTTTACAGTGGTTAAATTATCTTAATAATATGTGTGGGTGAGAGTCAGTGATTGTTCGCGGCCGTTATGGAGCGGGTGGAGGAAAGGCGGTATCAGGAAGATTGCCTTGATGTAGAGTTGAATTTGATACGGGGTTGAGGAAACCGCATTTAAGAAACAAGTAGTTTGGAGGAAGGAAAAGAACATGTCAAAGGGAGTTGGCTGAAGTGGGGTGATCTTGGAGAGAGAAGTAGATTTGGGGGCCATGGAGATGGACCCGTGGGTAAAGTCACCTGCTGCAGAGTGAGGTGACCTGAGTTTGATCTAGTCAAGGAAGAGAACTGACTCCAGGAGGTTGTCCTCTGATCTCCCTAGGAGTGCTGTGGCATGTGTGCTTCTAGGCGAGTGCACAGACACATGCATGCACTCACGCACACATGCACAGGCACTGTGAGAGAGAAATACATGTAATTAAATGAAAAAAGTGGTTTGGAGTTACGAGCTTTGGAGGAAGTTATAAGGACTGTGTGTACACTATATGTAATATGGTAAATGCCTTCTCTAATATCCCTTTTCCCCATATGTACCTAAATGTTTTGTGTTCATGCAGCTCATTTGTGGAACATCTGTTTTATATAGATCAGTATTGGGGAGAATTCACATGATCAGCATTTAGCATTGAATCAGTGAATGCTTTGTCTCCAGAGCTGCAGAACGTCAGTCTGTAGTCTCGGTGTGTCCGTAATCTAGAGAGATAAGCCGTACACATATGAGAGTGTACAAAACATGATAGTGAGTGAACAGTGGAGATTAAGTCACAGGTACACGGTATACTTTTGGGTGTGCTGTTACCCATGCTGCTGACCCCAAGATGGATAGAGAGCTTGCCCTGTTCATATTTTATGGTGATTCTAGCAGTTCCTCTCCTAATACTTTTACTAGTCTCGAACGTTCTGTATTATTACTTCTGTTTTTGAGACAGTGTTTCACTGTGTCACCTGGGGCAGCTTTAAATCCAGCTGTAGCGGAGGTTGGCCTTGAACCCAGAGTACTCCTGCTTCAGCCTCCTCATCTGTGCTTCCACTTCCACCTGTTATTTACTTTCAAAGTCAGTCCTCAGAGATACTTAGTAACTTGTCCAAGTTCATTTCCTACTGTTTGAAAGGGAAAGGGCCAGAGAAAATGACGGTATAGGCTTAGGACTGTTTTGTTGTCTTTAGATTTCTGATTTGCAAACAGCAATTCCTGGAATTAAAATAGAAACCTATTTTCAGATTAATGTATTTTCTCTGATGTATTGGCTCATACTAACGAACAATAGAGAAGGATTGAGGGGAAGAAAATATTTATCTTTTTATCCCAATCTTTTTTAAGCAGAGAACTGAGATAATTGATATTGGTTTATGCTGACAGTCCTCTGCCTTGAAATGGCACCAAGTATTAGTAAAATAGGGCAAAAGTACGGAGGCTAAGATTGTGGCTCAGTGGTTAGATCATTTGCCTAGCATAGGCGAGACCCTGTCTTCAAACCTCTTTAGCATAGAAAAAGTGGAACCTAAGTTTACTGACACAGTCTGAAAACATCATGAAATTTACTCAACAGGCAGGATTGTAAAAGAAGAAACTTAAGGGAAACATACACACACACACAAGAGGGGGTGTGGATATCACATGGGTGGGGTGGTGGTGGTGGTGGTGGTGGAGGTGGTAATGTAGTATCCTAGAATAAAAATGAAAATGCAGCCCGGGTTAAATTTCTGGTGCTAAATTCTGATGAGAAGGCCACGTGTATGGTGAGGGAAGAGAAGATCCTTTTGCCTTCTTCAGGGATTCTGTGTTGCACTGGCCACACATATCTGCTGTAGGAGTTGTTCACATCTAACAAGTCTTTAGTGTGGCTTAGAAAGTTGTCATCACATTACAGAGTAATGGATCGTTCAAATTCGATGGTCTTCCCCCAACCCCGGCCCCTGCTAAGTAGGACCATGCCTTTATTCTGTATATTGTATTCATCTGCAAAAGCAACTGAGTATTTTCCCCATCTGTTTCACCATTGACTCCTGAAGAGTGAATTGGAAGGTCTGCATGGCTAATTGCATCTGGGTGTTAAATAATCTAAATAATTCACCCTGTTGGTATGGTCTTACTTGGTGAATGCAGTTTAGCTGCTCAATCTGTTGATAGGGAGGCTGGCTCCAACTGGTTATCGAGATAAGCCTGGAGGCATGACCTCCATGAGAGAAAGAAAATCTGGTCAAATCTAATTTATGACATGCAAAAAGAGAGAGTGTAAATGCTTCAATTTTAGTTCTGTGCGCTGTAAAAATATGAAGCGGAGTAAGAAGATACTGCTTTTAGCATTTAAAAAAATTATGAAATGAAATAAAAAGAACAAGGCACTACTTTTAGCCTCTTTTCTTTTAAATTTCGGTTCATGCATATGTAGCAAAAGTAAGGAAGTGTCTGTGTCAGACAGGTTCCTGTTCTTTTTATGGCCCTTGGATCTCTCGAATGGGTGTAGAATTTCTATTACTGCCATTCTGGTGTAGTATGCTGATGAGATGATGGCGCTCTTCAGACCATTTCTTCTTTGCCCTGAGATGTCTCCTCGTCTGTACATTGAATGTGAACTCAAAAGCGTTTGGTGGGAGCTTATTAAATAGGCCGCCGGCCCGTTAATGTCAGTTAATGTGATTTCACTTTCTGTGTACATTTTTTTTTCTTTCTTGAAAGACATTTTTCATTTTCTGTTCCTCCTTTAGAGGAAGTAAATAGGTTAGGCCACAGAATATCAAACACTTCACCTTCTTACAGGAACGGGCAAAGGGGCAGGAAGTTGAGATTTTTGTGAAGGTTGCCCTGGGTGATGACTGCTTTGCATACAGTCTTCATGACTGCAGAGGCAGCAAGCAAGTCACAGAAATTCTCTTATGCTGTAAATAAGGCTGTTCTCACTCCAGTGAGGCCGGCAGGACAAGTAGAGAGGGAAGAGCAAGACCTGGCCATCCTAATTACGGAATTTGTATTTAAAGGCTTCGTAGATCTTTGGTTGCTCAGGGCCAGTGGAGAATAGGAGCTTGATAGCCTCAAGGATTGGTTCTTGATTGTAAGGTTTCAGTTCTCACGTCATAATAATCTAGAGTTCTGTCTGCTCGCAATATGTGAACCTGGGCCCTCAGGGCAGAACTTATCATTTCTCCACTACAGATCCCAATTCCAATATGTGTGCAACTCGGAGTTCTTATCAGGCCGGGCGAGCAGAATATCAAAGCTTGTGGCTGTCATGCTTGATTTGAAAGGGAAATTTTTCTTTGTAGCAATACGTGTTTGTTGAGAGATGCTTCAAGTGCGAGTTTAGATCTCTCTTAGCCTTATTGAATAAGCCCATTTAAGAGGTTTGAATTGAACTTCTTTTGATGTGTTCTTCTGACGCTTCAGTGAGGGGAGTTTCTTGGAGCACCAATGCTGTGCTTCTGCCCAGCAGTGAACTAGGTACTTAGGAGCCGAGGTGTCGGTTGGGAATTTTCAATGGAGAACGTGACATGGATGGATAAGTGGGTTTCTTTTCTGTCTCGCCAGTGCTCTCTTCCACTAGTCTATTGTCTCTCTACTCTCTATACCCCGCCTTTTTTTTTTTTTTTAGTATTGAGGCTTAAATGCAGGACTTTATATATACATTGCAAGCACCACACCTCTGAGCTGCATCCGTAGCTCTCCTTTTTTATTGCTCTCCCTCTCCCTCCCTCCCTCTCTCTCTCTCTCTCTCTCTCTCTCTCTCTCTCTCTCTCTCTCTCTCTCTCTCTGTGTGTGTGTGTGCATAGGTGCACGTGGAGGTCTGACGACAACCTTGCGTATGTTTACTCTGGGCCCCTTACCCCTTTGATTTGAGACAGGGCCTCATTTGCCTAGAACTTTCAGCAAGTCTGATAGGCATTTGATTAGCCAACAAACCCAAGGGGTCCACCTTTCTCTGCCTCCATCTCATCCGGCGACATTTCAGCATGCACCCCGCCTGTGCTTTTCAATGTGAGTTCTGGGGATCTGAACCGAGGTCCTCACGGTTACCGGGCAGCCCTGTACCAACTGAGCCATCTCCCCAACCCTGGTTCACCCAGTTGATAAACGTTATACCTACCACGCATCTTTCTGAGGGATTTTAAAAAGTTAGCAAATCAAGTTCTCCCTCAAAGCCTTCTTCCCTGTAGATGATCAGGACACCATGTGGGTGTTATCATTAGAGGGCAGATTCTGTCGTCCAGTTCTTCCCCTGGTATCTCCCTGTGCACTATGGGCACACGCCAGGCTCATGCAGAGACTCTCCCTGGGCTCACAGCCGCCCAGTCTGGGTGGGTGGCACCTCCTTTATCTTTCTTTCCCCCTACCTTCTCACCACAGTGCGTACAGTGCATTCTGTTGTCTTTCCACCTGCTCTCTGAAGAGCAGCTCTCACAAGCTCCGTTGTTGGCAGAGAGGACCTTTTAATGTTTCCTTAGCATAAATATCACAGAAAGGTCGCCGGTGGCTTCATGGTAGTTGTTCAGAAGTTAGGTCTTCATTATGCTTATTTGCTTTCGAGTTGTTAAATTTTTTTTTTTTTTCCTTAAGATTTTGGCAAAACTAAGTTACCGACCTTCTATTTGGGAGACTTTACAAAGTCTTCCACAATCTCTTTGAAATGTTCATGGAATCTCAAGAGTCCTTGGGCTTCTTGTCTCGTCTCTGAACAGCTGGATAATTGCAGAGGGATTCATAATGCAGCGGTATCAGTCTTGGCACAGTTATCCCCTGCCCTGCACTGCTTACAACACCTCGGATCCTCAGGCTGGGAGGAGCGTGGACACTGCAGAATAGATTGTTTTCCTTTCTTCTGGATGACCATCCACTGTGCAGAGCATTTCCACTTGAAATACTGTAGCAAAAAGAAGTTCTTGTGTCCCTGGCAAGTAGACATTCCTATCTGTTTTGGAGCCAAAGGCTGAGGTGGGGCCTGATGCCCGGCCTAAGGCGGTACCTAGAGTAAACTGTGACACTGGTGTTTAATCCCAAGGGCTGTGGCTCCCAAGCTTTTGCTTACCACACTTATTTGATGCTTACCGTTCTATTTATGTACAATTTTAAAAAAAGATATTAGGCTGGGTGGTGGTGGTGGTGGTGGTGGTGGTGGTGGTGGTGGTGGTGGTGCACGCCTTTAATCCCAGCACTCGGGAGGCAGAGCCAGGCGGATCTCTGTGAGTTCGAGGCCAGTCTGGTCTACAGAGTGAGATCCGGGACAGGCACCAAAACTACACAGAGAAACCCTGGGGGTGGGGGGGTAGATATTGAGTATTGTCTTGGAAAATAAAAGGGTGTTTCTTATCCAGATGGCCTGAATTTTCTTACTTTTAGAATGGAGATAATAGTCCTTACTGGTTTTAAAGAAAGTTATAGGGTTCAAGCTGGCTTGTGTTGGGTGACATTCTTTAACAAGAGTCCCTTTTCCCTCAATATGTCTGTGTTCCTCTTTGACTATTTATAAGGGTCCTGTGTACGTACTTTGGGGAATGGGAAATGTCCCAACAAAGGCCATATAGGAGGTATGGAAAGTCACTGAGACCTCTAGGAAGGTCTTATAATGCAGGGACCAAATCTTTCTCAGGATCACTTTCTGAAGAGTGGATTTATGGGATTGTAGGTCTGGGGCCATTCCCAGTATTAGACACCACAGACCTCAGCATCCTCAGGGATGCAAACCGGGAGCTAGATCTGAAGGTAGCATCCTAGTAGTGGAGTCCAATCTGAAAATAAATAAGCTGTGTCCTATAAAACTATGTTCCATAGTGAGGATTCTGTGGAATTCCATGTACTATGTAAGCCATGTAAGGAGCCCAAGGCTGAGTGTCTATGGAGAACATCAAGAGAGTACCTTACATGTGCCTGCAAGCCTCCCTGTGTGCGCCTTGCTTCTCCCAAAGGCTGCTAGGGAATTTCACTTTTCATTTTCTTTTCTTTTTCTTTTTTGGTTTTTTGAGACAGGGTTTCTCTGTGTAGCTTTGTGCCTTTCCTGGAACTCACTTGGTAGCCCAGGCTGGCCTCAAACTCACAGAGATCTGCCTGGCTCTGCCTCCCGAGTGCTGGGATTAAAGGCATGTGCCACCACCACTCGGCTCACTTTTCATTTTTAATCACAAAATCCTTTAACATGAGTAAATGGCTTCCTAAAATGCATTTGGAGGGAGCAGACTTTGGGACATATTACCTGGCCTTAGTCTAGACTTGTTCAAGTGCAGTTGGACCAGGGCAGTGGCAGTATGGGCAGTCCACGGGGCTGGGCCTGAGATGTGTGGACGTCAGATTCTCCAGCTCCGCTTAACACATTCATCTTTATTATGGCAGAAGATTTGCTTTGGGAAGAGATCAGTAGTCTTTCTAGGGTGTTAAAATGAGGAACTCTGAACAATGAAAGAGCCACTTAAAAACAAATTTATATGAGAACGTCACATATGAGTACTTCACATTATTTCCCCCTTGTCTTTTTAACGCCTCTCATGTTCCCCCACACCCTCTCAAATTCATGACCTTTTTCTTTAATTATTGTTGTTGCACATACATAATATATATATATATATATATATATATATATATATGTGTGTGTGTGTGTGTGTGTGTGTGTGTGTATGTATACACACTTATATAAATACAGTCTGCTGAGTCCATGTAGTGTTGTTTTCATGTGGATGCTTTTAGCACTGACTTCTTGGTATTGGTATTGGATAACCAATTAGGAATCTCATCCCTGGGGCAGACTGATTCTCCCTCTCGGAGTGTCATTAATTGCCTGCAGTTCTTACTCTAGGGATAGAGTCCTGTGAGATTTCCCCTATCATTTTTCTTTCTCTTTTCTGTGAGTGCGTCTTACTGTGTAGCCCTGTCTATTCTTGAACCTTCGTAAACCAGGCTGGCCTTGAACTCACGAAGATCCAGCTGTCTCTGCCTTCCCAGTGCTAGGATTAAATACACCACAGCCAGCAAGAATGTTGGATAAGGAAAGAAAAGGCCTTCTTCAGCTAATGATCTTAAGAAAGCATTGGATTCCTGCCTCTGAGTATGGCTTTCGGCCATTGTCCTGTTACTCTTTGACATAGTTGTCATTTTATTTGGTTCATGGTAATGATTTTAGTGCTCCTGACTCTCTATAGAAGGTATTAAGGTATGTTGTCTTCTTAACCAGAGCCTAGAAAGGTCAGTCTATCAGCATCAGGCAGTTATATCTCAGGCCTCTGTGTCAGTCACACACCTTTAATCACGTTCTCTGAATTTTAATGGGATCCTGCTTTGATGTGATGTTTGCCCCATTGTATAACCACTCTGGGCTCACAGCCTTAGCATCTCGGTACCTTAATTTTGAAATTGCATCTGTTCAATGAAAAGCTATAAAGTGCAGCTTCAAAGAAAGCAGATGTAAAATGACTGTGGCTATTTAACTGTCTTTTGTTTGTTTGTTTCTTGGTTTTGTGTTCCTAGGAACTGAGTCCGGGGCATCTAACATTCTAGGCAAGCACTGTACTGCTGGGCTACACCCCAGCCCTTATTGATGGTTTCTGTTGGTTTGTTTAGTTATAAAAATCTCTTTGTGGGATGTGTGTGTTCACATCTGTGGGCTCACGTGTGTGCATGTGTGTGAAGGCTAGAGGGTGACATCGAGTGTCTGTCTTGTTTAGTCTCAACCTTATATCTTGAGACAAGGTCTCTGACTTGAACCCCAGCTTGCTTTGCTATTCTGGCTACCCAGCTTGCTCTGGGGTTCCCCTGTCTCCACTTGCTGAGTGTTACAATCGAAAGTGAAGCACCATGCCCACCTGGCATTTATGTGGATGTTGTGGATCTGAACTCTGGGCCTCACTCTTGTGTGACAAAGCTTTTTCTGCTGAGCCATGTCCTCAGCCCCTGTCTCTTTGCCCTTTGAGCACCGGCTTGCCATTCTTGTCAATATAATTTTTAGAGAAAACGCTTGGAGCAGCAATGGCCAAGCAACACACAGTGCTGGACCGATGTCAGCCTTGTCTGCTCCATCCATCTGCTGGTCCAGACTTCCGGTGGGAGTTGGGCCACTCTTTTGCTTTGTGCTGAGCCACCCAGGTTGTGCTGTTTGTCTTCAGAGGACTGTTATCTTCTCTCCATCTCACATCCTCCCTTCAGAGTCTGCTCTCCCTGGCACCTACCAGAGGAGCTCTCCACTCCCGAAAAGCCTCTCTTTTATCTGCTCATGGCAGAAAGCGCAAACAAGTGGCATGAAAGACTCATGAAGAGCACACACGCTCTGCTTATGTTTAGTCGAAGAGAGATGAATAGATTCATGACATTTGCGAGGGGTAGGTCCCAAGCCAAACTGTAAAAAAATAAAAATAATTAAAAAAAAAAAAAAAGAAAAAGAAAACTGTGGCACCGGAGTTCTGTAAAATCACTAAAGTAGAACTGAAATAATCTCTCCAGACCCTAACAACTCATCTCACTTGTTGCGCGATCTTTATGGTGTTGAGCACTAACTGAAATAAATTTGCACATCTTTTCGACTGATTTCCTTTTGGACCGCTTAGTCGTTGTGTTCACACAGTGCGTCTGAGTCATTGCATTTGACATTTCAGTCTTTAACTTATCCGAAACGTCTATCTTGTGGCCGGGGTCTATGACTTTCATAAGCATTTCCATATCCCCTTTATTCTGTCTTCAACACTAGACTCAGTTAGCAGCTAATTTTGCTTGTTTGGTTTCTTAAAAAGAAACAGGGTTTTTTTGTTTGTGTTTTTGTTTTTGCTTTTTTTTTTTTAATCATTTTATTTGCAGTGTTTGTAGCAGTGAGAATAAGTTTTGTGACTAAGAGCGTACCTGGCCCTTGGCCAGGCCTGGCGATGTGCTCCTGCCCCCCGGCTGTATGGCAGAAATGATTCAGAATCACGTCTCTGAGGCAGGATAGATTAGGAAATGTCACCAGAACTTCAGGTGTTGCTCAGGAACGGTGGGAACTGTAAATGCTGGCTCTGGGGATGCATATGGTCGCTGTGACGGAGCGGGCCCTGCACTTCTCCTATCATCCATCTGCTCTGCTGATACACTTGCACCAACACTTCTCAGTGAGCTACCCAAGAGCGTCACAGGGCTTATTTCCCCTTAATGACTTCTAGACCATACTTTCTCTTGTTGACATCCGTAGCAACTATTCCCATGGGAAGACATGCCTTTTATAATATACTTTTGAATAAGCATGAAGCAGAATTTAAAATTTATATATTGTATTTATATCATAATTTTTGAATGTATTGTTTTAATATTAGTAGATACACATAGAAAACTCAACATGGCTGTTTAGCATCATTACCTTTTTTTGGACACAGCTAGAGTTCCCAGTTTTTGACAGATCCGTCTAAAAATATTTTATGTGCATACACAATGCATACTTCATATTTCCTTTTGTTTTACACAAAGGGTAGCACACCATTTTTGCACTTTGCTTAACATTAGTCATATTAACCATGTCTTGAATTATTTCTGTATTAGAACAGAGACTTGCCTTGTGGCGTTTTATACCATGGCATGGAATACCCATGATGAACCCATGGATTGTTACAGGTTTTATACACACAGAAGTATCTAATAGAACAATATTCTAGAAGTAGACTTTCTGAGTTGGAGGATAAGGTCTGGGTTATTAGTCCATAGCAGTTTTAACTTATAATGACTATGAGAGGCCCAATTACCTCCAGCCTCATCACATAAACATTTGTTTGTTTTGTTTGTTTGTTTTGTCCTAGGGGTTTTCTACCACTGAGTTGTAGTCTCAGCCCCTAAAACATGTTTTTTTTTGTTGTTGTTGTTGTTGTTTTTAATATCAGATACTAACTGGTGACATCATTTGCCTACTTAGAAGTGCTGTATGAGGCCTAGCTTTCAATCTCAGTCCATACATACATTCCTCCCAAAACAAACAAATGAGAAAAAGGAAGAAAAAATTTAGTTTTATTGACATCTAATGAAATACTTTTATTAACATCTTGTGGGAAAGGTTCATTAGCCTGGGGCTGCCAAAGACTTGTTCACATGAGAAACTGAGGTGGTGTATTCAACAGGGAGATGATCTCAAGGGAGAGTCAAGTTGTACAGCTTTGATTTGGAGACCAGGAAGTGGTAGAGAAGAGAGAGACAGGAGGTAATTCTGAGGATACTGCCATGTGTCACCCTACCTTAGAAACTTAGGTCAAGAAGGTTGTAATAGAAGTGGGCAAAGCTGAAATGTTCACAAAAGGGGACTTTGGGATATAATGTATGGTTTTGGTGCCAACAGTAATAATCTTTTACTTCAGCAAGTGCCATTAGTTTTTTGATGAGGCATCCATAGTAGTCATTGGCAAAAGCATGCTGGGCAACAATGCCCTTGACTGTCATGGTCAACAGGTCATAGATACTTTTGAGAATCAAAAGCTTCACTGGTACCTTTGGTGGCCATCTGAACCCCCAAAGTGCCCCCATCGAACATCATTCATGGCTGGAAAGCTTGAGAAAGGACAGGTTAGGAAGAAAATACTGTCTCTTTTCTGGTAGCACCTATCATGGTGTACCTCTGTGGTACTTCCTGAGGAAATCTCAGTGCTGTTCACCAAGAGACTGGGAATGGCATTCTTGCAGAGTGAGATGCTGTTTGTGGCTTTTATTCTCCCCTGCCTCTGTGTGTGTGTGTGTGTGTGTGTGTGTGTGTGCGCGCGCGCGCGGCACACGCGCGCATGTGTGTCCCCTGTAGATATAGTTTACCTTATACATAGAACTAGGAAATAATATCAAGTAGTAATTAAAGAAACAAAACAAATCTAAACCTTTGAGGGTGCTACACAGGTGACCTCCCCTGCAGGAGCAAGAAGTAAAGGCCTTTGTGTGTTTGTGTGTCCATGTGCACAGGGTAAGAATGAAACAAGAAAGAAGACTTGGGTGTCATCAAAGAAACAGCTTTTGTGAAGTGTTGGTTGCCTGCTCTTCTTCCTGATTAGTAGGTGGTGGGAAAACATTTAATCTGTTGTAGCTATTCAGACTCCTTGTGACAAAGTAGCCAGGGGCTTCAAAATCAGATGATGGGAAAGACAGTGTAGTAAATGTCTCTTCCTATAATAGCTTATACAGCACCTCCACTGACCATAGAGTGAAAGACGTGAATAGAATTCACTGTATTTGCGAGTGTTGACGAATGCGTAGGGCTGAGTTTGCTGTGTAATGTTGATGTTGTATAAAGCAGAAGCATATTCAGGCATTTCATAATGCACACAGTGGACATTTACCACAACTTTTATATAGTGCCGACTTTCAGATTTGTTTTACCGACTTTCAGATTTGTTCTACTGTTCTACTGTTGTGGAGTTTGTACTTGCATGGCTCTTGGGTAGGGGAAGACTGAACACCCTGCTTACTTACTGTTTACCCAGCAGGGGAAAGTGTTCTGTCAGGGAAACACCACTCGTACATGATTTCAAAGGGAGCCAGTGCCATTACGATCTGAGTCCATGGAAGTTTATTCACAATTTAAGTGCATGTCTCTTCTGGCTAGTTTTTTTTTGTCAACCTAACACAAGTTAGAGTTATCTGAGAAGAGGAACCTTAATTAAGAAATCACCTCCAGCTCAGCGGTGGTGACTCATGCTCTTGATCCCAGCACTCAGGAGGCAAAGGCAGGTGAATCTCTATGAGTTCGAGTCTAGCTTGGTCTACAGAGTGAGTTCCAGGATAGCCAGGGCTACATAGAAAGAGCTGCGTAGAAAAAAACAAACCAACCTAAGGGAGAAAAAAAAAACCCAAAAAACAAATCACATCTATTAGATTGTTTTTAGGGCAGTCTGTAGGGTATTTTCTTGATTAATGATTGATGTTGGAGGGTCCAGCACACTGAGAGCAGTATCACCCCTGGGCCTGTGGTCTTAGGTGATATAAGAAAGCAGGCCCTGAGGAGCTCTTCCATGGCCTCTGCTTCAGTTCCTGCCTTTAGTTCCTGGCAGGTGTCTCGCAGTGATGGAGTGTGACTTGGGAGCTCTAAGATAAAATAAACCCTCCCCTCCCTGAGTTGTTTTGGTCACAGTGTTTTATCACTGCAATAGAAACTGAACAAAGTCTTAGTTCACTTAATATTTTCAAAATTTCCCACATAATTCTCCCCTGACAACCATAGCCTAGTTCCTGTTCTGTGAATGAAGCCTCAGTAATAGTGAGATCTGGTTCTTATGATTCCCACTACGTACAGTTTGAAATGTCTTCTAGTTGATATTTTATTTAGAGCAAAGAAGACAGAGAGAACACTGGCACATCTGGAAATTCTCAGTGGAAGATAGTCTCTCCTTCAAAGAAGCACGGAGTTTTTACGTACTATTTAGAAATGCATATGACATATATTGAAGGACCACACTTAAAAAGTCTTGAGGCTGGCATGGTGGAGCAAGCACGGAATCCCAGCATTTGTGAGGCTAAGGCAGGGGCATAAGATCAAGGCCAGCCTGGGCTTCATTGCAAGTTGTGGATAGTGTATTACATAACAAGATTCTGTCTAAAGAAAAAAAAAAAACGAAACACCTTGAACTGTTTCTTCTACGCATATGTAAAATTGAGGATGTAGAATGAGTCACCAAAGACCCTGCCCACATCTGGACAGTTTCCAGCACAACACTGGTTTTATTTGGCCATGTGACTCCATTGATTAGTTTAAGACATATTTCTCACATGTCTTTTCACCTATCCATTTTAGTTTGTGTCACTAAAATGTAAAGCACTTCCCACCAAAAAGAACATACTCCCTGGTGTGGTGGAATGTACCTGTGATGTTAGCACTTAGGAAGTAGATACATGAAGATCATGAGTTTGCAGCCTACATAGTAGCAAGACTCTATCTCAAGAAAAAAAAAAACACACACACACACAAAATAAAAGATGGGCCAGAGGTGGTTCAGTATCACCAAATCTGATGACCTGAGGTCAACCCTCAGAATCCACATGATGGAAGGAGGGAACTGACTCCCTGCAAGTTATTGTCAGACTTCTGCACATGCACTGTGGCATGTGTGTGCCCTAAAAGATACACATACACTCAATGAATGAATGAATGAATGTTTAAAAAAAAATCTCAATTTCTTCTTTATGGAGAGAAGCAAGTTACTATTCTGCATAGCAGTGACTTTCAGACTTTTTGGTCTTAAATATCCTTCATGATTGAAAACTCAAGTAGGTATTTTTATAATATCCTATGCATATCGATACTGTGTTAAAATAGATTGATTACTTATTTGAAAAATAATGGTAGTAAACTCACTATATGATAATTCATATAAACACAATTTTTATGAAAGAGCGATAAATATATAATAATAGTATTAATAAAAATGAGAGAAGTTGGCATAGTTTCAAATTCTGAAAATCTGTCTAATCTCTGGTTTTACAGGCGATAGCTGAATTCTTACAGCTGTTTCTGCCTTTAGTCTATTCCAGTTTATTGTTTTGGCTGAAGTATATGAAGAAAGTCTGGGTTCATGTAGATACACAGTTGGAAAAGAGAGGAATATTTTGCTAGTCTTTCAGTAATAGTGGAAATCTTTGATCACAAAAAAACTCCAGGAAGGGTGGTTTATCTTCAAGGTACATTGGTGTGCAGTTGAAACCTGATCACCGAGATTTCACCCTGTATTCAAACATATTGATCTGAGAGTTGGAACTAATCCATTCTCTGGCTTCAGTGTTGGAACAGTATACCTTAGTCATTCGGAGAACATTTCTCCAGTGGACTCTGTGAATCTTCCAAATGTCATCATAGCTCATTGAGTCTTTGTGCTCATTTCTGTCAAAGTCTTGGCTATTGGGAAGCCATTGGGGTCACAGTAGATGCTTCAACTGAGTCAAACAAACATGACCTTGTTCTGAAACAATCACATTCACATTTGTTGTGTTAGTAGGTCCAACACGTAGATAGGTTAATATAGATGACAGTGAATAATGGACTCAATTTTGCTTTTATTTTCCCACTATCTAAATCCACTTTTTATTTAGTAGTCCTCTTATCTTTGGTTCCACTTTCTGAGATTATAGTTAACCGAGGGCTCAGTTACTTGTGGACAACAGCTGCTCAGACATATCAAATGGAACTGTCCAGACACAGACAGTCCATCAGTTTTCAATGTTGTTCTGCATAGCGTGAGATCTGAGGCTGTCCTGTTTCACTCTGCTTAGGAATGAGTCCCCTTTGGGTCCAGCAAGTCCATACTGTACACACTATCCCCCTCCCCTACTTAGGTACTTGGTGACTTGCCTGTCACAGTTACCAGACTGACTGTCCAGGTTCACCACGCTTGTATTCAAGTGAACTTCATTTTACTCACCATTGATGCCCAGCTGCAAGAGCATTGATGCTTATGACTTGAATATGCCAAAGAGAAGTCATTTATTGTTTAAACGAAAGGTGAAGATTCTCACCTTAACAAGGAAAGAGAATCATGCCAAATCACTGACAGTTGTTGCTCTTAACCTTTTACAGTGTCTCATTTATAACTTAAAGTTTTCTGTAGGAATGTATACTGGGGGACAAAATTGTACAGAACTGGTGGGATAGCTCAGTAGTAGAGTGAGTTCCTCCCCCAGCTCTGGTTGCAGTTTCTGGCACCACAAAGTAAAACAGAAACATAATATAAGAGGGTTTGGAGGGCCTCATACATGCTAGGCAAGTGCTCAGCCCCATTAGTGATACTTTTGAAGCAGTTGTTTCTAGATGGATGAGTCAAGAAAATAATGTAATTAAAAGAAACAAGTTATAATGATCACTAAGCCAAAATGATGTGCACATGAAATATTTACACTCCCCTTTTCCTCTTCCAGGTTAAAAAACTAAATCATGACTGAGTCTGCCTCTAGCACAAGTGGTCAAGAGTTTGACGTATTCAGTGTTATGGACTGGAAGGATGGAGTTGGTACCTTACCAGGAAGTGACTTAAAGGTAGATTTTCTTTGCCATGTGTGAATTATCTATTGTGTGTATCTGCGTGTGAGCTTATTTTACAGTGACTGCATACATGGAGTAAGAATTCAAAGCATTAAATATGGTCTTATGGCTCTAGATAGTATATGGTCTCCTGCAGTAAATTTGTAAGACTACTTGAAATACTGATAGATTGTCAGATTTTGTCATTTGGGTTAGGGGACTGAAGAATATGTTTAGAATGGCCTCAGTTTAAGAAAATCAACCAATAGCTCTGAGGAGGATCATCTATCTGTTTTGACTCTATTATGAGAATGGCCAATCTATATGGAAATGGCAGACCTAGAAGGTCTAGGTTTTTTTTTTTTTTGGAGATTTTGGTAATGGCTTTGTAGCTTTGAGTGTATAACCTCATTCCCTGGGTCCTAGTGTTATTATACAGAAACCGGTTAAATAATATGAAAATTTGCCGGTTGTGGTGGCGCGCACCGGTAGGATTTGCTGAAGGAGGCAGAGGCAGGAGGATCATGAGTTCGAGGCCAGCCTGGACTACACTTTTAAGAGGCATACAGGCAGTTGGTCCGGGCCCTGTGCTCAGTACATGAACTGACTGTTTGAAACCTGGGGCTTAGTAGAGACCCTAGGCTCAGCCTGGGAGGAGGGGACTAGACCTGCCTGGGCTGAGTCCACCAGGTCGATCTC
>CABHPP010145669.1:0-25644 GCA_902168425.1 Peromyscus attwateri | reverse complement strand
ACTCTGTAGACCAGGCTGGCCTCAAACTCACAAAGATCCACCTGCCTCTGCCTCCCATGTGCTGGGATTAAAGGCGTGCGCCACCACTGCCCGACATCAGACTGTGATCTTATAGAAAGGGCACTGTTCATGGAGTTCAGTCTACTCACTATATATGTGCTAGCCCACTGTGTGTCTCTGTTCTTCATGGGGTTCAGTCTGCTAACTCTATATGTGCTGTCCGCCACTGTCTCCACTCTTCATGGGGTTCTGTCTGCCCGCTGTGTATGTGCCGCCCACATGTGCCCTGCCCCACTGAGTCTACATTAGGACCACCTCAGCCGCTCCATGAAATACAGCTGTGCAAGCTCAAACCAAACCACCCCCACTTCTCATTTCTAATTTGGTTTAGCTATGTTCCTATCTCTGGGACCTTGAACCTGTCTATGGCCTTTTAGACTTTGTGTTTGTACTCAGTCCTTTAGGTGTTTAAACTTTCTGTCTCTCTAACGGGCTGTCACTTGGCCTGTCTCTGTAATATTTGATGTGCTGTGCTGTCTCAAATAGGAAAATTTTGCTCCTGACTTAGGCTTCTTGAAATCTAATCCTTTTGATGGCTGCTTGACAAATATCTTAGCCAAGTCCCTGCCCTCATTTATCCTCAGGGGTACAATTTAAACATCTGCCTGCCATTGGAAAAATGTTTGAGAGTTTAGTTGGCTTAGGTTTAATTAAGTACAAAGTGCCAGTGTATGAGTTTAAGGAAATAAAACTATTGCAGTGAGGTTTAGTGAAATCCAAAGAAACTTTTTTTTTAAAATGGATACCAAAATATAGTCAGAGGTTTTTAATTCTAGTATTCTTTTATGCCATAAGGCAATTATAGTCTAAAGTAATGCATGGTATACTTTAAAATAACTAAAAAAGGAGATTACAAAGGTTCTTAATACGTAGAATTGGAAATGTTTGAGGAGGTAGGAAAGCTCATTTCCTCATTTGAACATTACATATTATAGGTGTATGTAGAAATAGCATATAGTATTTATAAATATGCACATACTATGAATCCACTTAAAATTATTAAAAAGAAGAAGTTTTCAGTTTTAGTTTTATGTGATGACAAGTCATGGAGTAAGTTAATCCTTCAGGATCAAGATTGCTCTGCAGTAAAATAAATAAATACAAGAACAAATAGGAATTGAATTGCTCTGACATTCTCCAAGTGTCTGTCTGCATGAGACATGATAGATATAGAAGGCTGCAGTTTTGTTTTTTTTTTAACTAAAAAAAACCCTATTTCTCAAGCTCTGATAATGTATTAGCCTCCATATATTAGCCATGTGAATTTTGTCAAGTTATCAGGGACTGGAGAGGTAGTTCAGCAGTTAAGAGCATGGACTACTCTTGCAGGGTACTCTAGTGTGGTTGGGCAGCTCCCAACTGCCTGGAAGGCCAGTTCCAGGGGATCCAACAGTCTTCCGGACTCCAAGGGTGCTTGCACTCACAGCTTCCCAATCCCAGCCACAGACACATAATTAATAATAAAATAAGTCTTATGACTGATTACTTAAAATCCTTACACTTTGTAAGCTTTATCTGAAAAAAATGGCGGTTGTTAGGATCCATAAGATTCACAACTGTAAAAAGGAGCTGTGGACTGATAAAGAATGTAAACAAACACTGAGGGTATGCATTTTCGGACTTTGCGAAATATTATGAAAACCGCCTTTTTCTATTATTTCATATGCATATTATTCTTGTGCATTTTTACTGTATAATGCCTCTTGCATGTCAGGTACATGATGAAATTTATAACTTTCTTTTCATTAGCTTTTGGTAACAAAGGGGAGTTTCCATCCCTAAGAAATCTGGATGGCTTTAAAGTTTTTTTTAAGCAATGGATTTTAGAAATTAACCTATTATTTCTATTAAGATAATCAGGTAATTAAGTCATTTAGGGTATTATAATCAGGGTTATTTGATATGACTTTTATACTCATGTAATTACTGGGGTAATTGCGATGTGTCCCATCTACTTCATGAGCAGTAGAGAGTTTGATACCTCGTTTTAACAAATGATTTGAAGAGCTGGGGAGGTGACTTAGTGGAAGACCAGAGAGGAACTAAATCTGAACCCACAGCACTGTGTATGAAGAGGCCAGTTGGAGAAAGGGAGCAGACGAGAGGATTGCCGAAACTTTCTGGCCACCAGCCTAACTAGGTTTAGGTTTAGGGAAAGATCTTTTCTCAAGGAGATAATAAGGTGGCAAGTGACAAGCAGGACATAGACATGCTAGCCTCTGTATGGATGGTGTGTGGACCAGCATGTGTGTGCATACAACATTCATGTATACCTCTCTCTGTCTCTCTGTGTCTTTATCACATGTAAAATATATTATTTATAACCCCTTTAAATTGAGATTCATAGCCCATCTGTTGTGTAACAGTTTCCTATGAGATTTAAACATACCATCCTGCAGGGAATTCCTTAAGCAGGAAGCTAAACAACTCAAATAGCTTCAGGAAGTCCCTGAAACTGAACAGATTCACTAGGCTTCTCTCTGCCAGGATAAGCAATAAAAGCTGAGAGTCCCTTTCCAAAGAGAAGTGTCAAGCTGCAAAGAAAACTCTCAGAAAAGCTGAGCTGTAAAAGGTCAGAGCAGATCAGCTGCCCGGAAGAAGCAGAAATCAGCAGAGCTGCCTGTAGCTTGAGTTTTCCTGTCTGACCCACGGTCAGGATAAATCTCTTTCACCTGCCAGTCCCACAGCCGCTCGGAGCCAACCAAGTAAACACAGAGACTTATACTGCTTACAAACTGTATGGCCGTGGCAGGCTTCTTACTACCTGTTCTTATAGCTTAAATTAATCCATTTCTATAAATCTATACCTTGCCACATGGCTCGTGGCTTACGGCATCTTTACATGCTGCTTGTCCTGGCGGTGGCTGGCAGGCAGTCACTCCTTCTGCCTTCCTGTTCTTTTATCCTGTTAGTCCCGCCTATACTTCCTGCCTAGCCACTGGCCAATCAGTGTTTTATTAGCAACACATTTGCCATACAGAACATCCCACAGCAGCTGCCTGGAAGAGGTTCAGACCAACTGAGGCACCTGGAAAGGCCACTCTCCAAGCTGATGAGCTGCCTGAAAGCTGTTTAGTGTGCTCCAGGTTCCCAGCCTTGTGAGCTGTCACCCATGCTGGGGTAGGCTTTGGTGATGCAGCTGTCTGAATCATTTTTTGCTTCTGAAAGTAACCCCAATAAAAGCATGTGTTCACCAAGTTGAACTATGATAGTATCAGTATTTTGGTCTGTTGTGGGCTCCCTATCTGAGATGAGTAGATGTGTGTGTTGTGACTCCCAGGGAAAAGTTTTGTCACATAACACCAGCTCATTGACTATATTGCGTAGCATTTCTTACATCAAAATTGGGGTTGTTTGAAAGGTTGAGGAAATAATTTTCTACTAAACTAAATGTTATCACGTTGAGTAAGTCATAAAATTTGCTTCCTCATATCATGGAGGGTATGCTACATCACCCAGGCTGCTACTTTTCAATGGTTTGTGAATTTATAGGCATGTGGATTTCCTAACAGTTGGTACCTAAGTCACCCAACTCAAGTTTATCCAGCTGATACAGCCTGGCCTCATAGGTAGAGAGGTCAACTTCCCATTGTGCAAACAGGTTTTATGTTCTGTGGATTTTTCGAAAGAACTTTCCTCTGTGACAGCCTCATGGTTGCTGGCTAATTACATTGTCATTTCTCTGGTGAAACTTGGACAATGGAGCAGTTACCATTGTCCAAGTTTGAGCTCCTGACGGTTTTTGGTTTTCTGGCCCCCACTTTTCTCTGGCCTCATCTCCTTTTACCTCAGTGCCTCTTTATTTCCTCCCTCTCTCCTATCTTGGGCATGTGTTCCTGTCTTGTCACTGGTATGTTCTGCCATCTCCACACTGGGCCACTTAACCATACTATTTTGAAATAAAGCACAAACATCTTTTGGGGTGCAGAAGTGAGAGAAACAGGAAACTGACTCCCGAGGGAGCACCTTACTGGCACTGTGTTTCATCCGTTCACTCAGCTCCTTCTGTCCATCTTTGGTCAGTTTACACCTGGGGAAACTGAGGACCAGAGTGTTTATTCCTTTGCTCAAGTCAGGTGTTGCAGCTCTGGGGTGGAGGAGACTGCAATGGTATTGAAACTGACTGTGTTAACACTAGTGCACGGCTGTCGGTCTGCAGGCAGAGTGTAGATCGAGACCAACAGACAAGGAAAATGGTACACATATAAGAGGGGGAACTTCCTTGGGTGGGAGGGACCAGGAAGCCTTTAGAAATCGGGTATCATTTGAGCTGAAAATGCTCTTTGTGAAGACTTCTTGGAAGGTGTCGTGGAAGAGAGCAGAGCAGGGTTTCCAGAGGCAGAGTCATTTTAGCAGGCAGAGTGCTTTAAAAAAAAGAGATTGTGGTCATTATCACGGCATTTCTGCCTAAACAAGCTTCAGGAATTTTGCCGTTACCTGATTTGTTCTTTGAAAATTCAAATAAGCTTTAGTAGAGTAACGTCTATAGGAGAGGTGATTGATTAAGGGGCAGTAGAAAGGTACCTGGTGGGGCTTCCCCAGGCCTGAGTCCTTCCTCTACCTGACTATCTAATGGCATCTGAAATATTTCTTCAGAGGGAATTAGTCCTCTGAGTCAGAAGGAGTTAGTCTTTTGGAGTCCCTCAGTAAAACGCAGATGCTCCCTGGACAGTGATAGCATCTTATCTAGTAAGAATATAATTGCTCCTCAGCAGAGAGCCAGACCTGTAACAGCAAGGCAGAAGCCAGCTGTAAATCCAGCCCCTCTTCCTAATGCATGGCTTCGCCTTGTCTCAATGAATGTTTAAAACAGTTTAGTGACCAGACATCTTTGCCCTTAAAACATATTGGTAATTGGGATTCAGGTTTCAACATCGAAAGTAATAAAATGGAAATCATAACCTCAATAGAGTCTTTTAGTGATCTATTAGTAAAGAGACAAAAAGGGCTTTTCCCCCTAGAAGCAAAAATAAAGAGCAGAGTAGATAATTTGTTTTATTGGCCAAGCCAAATAAACAAAACCTGAGGCATAATTCTTTATTTTTATTTATTTATTTATTTGTTTGTTTGTTTATTTATTTATTTATTCATTTTTGGTTTTTCCAGACAGGGTTTCTCTGTGTAGCTTTGCGCCATTCCTGGAACTCGCTTGGGAGACCAGGCTGGCCTCAAACTCACAGAGATCCACCTGCCTCTGCCTCCCGAGTGCTGGGATTAAAGGCGTGTGCCACCACCGCCCGGCTTATTTATTTATTTTCACTGACCTGGATAGATTCATATGTAGAAAAAGCTGCCCTGCCAACTTTATGTTTGCCTTGCTTAATGAATTACTTTTGTAAAGTTTATAATTTGATATTTTCAGTTGGAGAATGGAACACATGAGAAATTTCATAGCATGCCAAAGTCATTCATAAAAACATGGAGGACCCAGGTGTTTAATTGGGGAAACAAAAGGAAATGTATCAGTCTTTCTGGAATTCTGTATTTGGACCTCTAGTTAGGTCAGCATCCCTATTCTTCCTAACATTTCTCTTCATTAGGAATGTCATGAAAGACACAAAGTCCAGGTTGAGAAGCCACAGCAAAATGGATTCCCTCCGTCTTTTCTCAAAGAGTGGGATGCTCTGAAAGTTCTCAGAGGGTTTTGATTTCTGAGCCGAGTGACCATAGGAATGAGCAGATGTGCTCCGAGTTCTAGAGTTTTAGGGTGCCTTTCGGGGTACAGTGAATCCTATGAATCCTAGTCTCACAAGTGTGCACATAGCTTCCTTTTACGCCTGTTTTATGCATCAGTCCTTGAAGTCCATCCTTGGTCTCTGGCTTCCGGCTGTTCATGGTGTCCCCAGGTGACTTTGCGCGTCTACTTTGTGTTTAGACTGTCAGTTGTGGCAGTTAATGTTAGCAGAAGGAGAAGATGGCTAAGATTAAGTGTTGCGTTTGCAGACATACGACCTTTGAACTTTACAGGTATTTGAGCCAAACCCTTGCAAGTGTCAGGCCTGCACTTTTCACCCAGAGGTCTGGCGTCCTTTCTCGGGCGTGTATAATGCAGGGTGGTTTGCAGCGTGTATAATGCAGGCGTGTATAATGCAGGGTGGTTTGCAGTAATGGTGTAGCAACCATTACGATCCTTTCTGTCTTCTCGAAATGTCTGGGGCTATTGCTCACATCTCACATTTGTCAAGTGAGCATACATTAGCATAGATAGCAAGTCATGAAAGCAGAATTATTCATCTTAAGTGAATCATCATTTGTGTCTATTAAAAATAATCTGAACTCAGAATTGATTTTTGTATCACATTCTTTAATATCATTAAATAATGATCTCGGTAGCTTGTTTTAGCTACTCTTGCCCAGTAGATGGTACTGTCAGCCTTATTTTGAAGAGTTGCTAGTTAATTTTTTTTTGAACTTTAAGGTTTCTTTCTTTCTTTTTTTTAAGTTGTTATTTTTAATTCTTGTCTGACATTAATTTTTTTTTTTTACCATTTTCTAAACTGACATGGACATTAGGTATGCTACACACATTGCTTGTGAATTTGTACTCAGAATATATAATAGGGAGAAAACATTCTCACCTTCCTAAACTATTTCAATTCTTTCAATCTAGGAAGTATTTGATAATTTTATACAGTGAGTGTGGAAATTACATATAACTGAGTGAAAAATCTGAAACATTTTATTGTCCTTTCACATTTGAGCTTTCTGCCCCTCTTCCTCCTGTTAACACCTGTGAATCCTGACAGCCATTTCTGTTCTATGGAAACTAGGAGTGAAAAAAAAACATTTAGATCCATGAATTCTTGAATCTGAGAGATAACAGGGTCCCTGCCGCAGTATAATAGCAATGATTAAGCCTTCCACGTAGATATAAGTGGGTTGATGAAGAAACCCGCTTTATCTGCAGCTGCCATAAGTTGAGAGGAGGCTTGTAGGGCCAGGCATGAGCACTCCATGACCTTCCTCTTTAGTGATGAAATGGCATGTCGCAGACTTGTTCGCTCTTACAGTGATTTCTCCATTATCTCCCAGTTCTTTGGGAAAACTGGGACTGAAGTGCATGGAGAAGCTTTGAGGGTGATGAAAGAAAAGGGAAGTGTGGCCCTGGGGAGGGAATATCTTGTAACATGAATCTTAAAAGGTCTTATAATAAAAAAAAACAACTCAGAGCCAGATATCAGGGTGAAAGCTGAAAGATCAGAGAAGCAGAACAGCCAGCCACTAGTTCTTACCTCTACAAAATCCTCAGCCTCAAGAAAGTGAGTTCCTGTTTCCTCGTGCCTTATATATCTTTCTCTGCCCAGACATCATTTCTTGGGATTAAAGGCATGTGTGCTTCCCAGCACTGGGATTAAAGGTGTGTGCCACTGCTGCCTGGCTCTGTTTCCAGTGTGGCCTTGAGCTCACAGAGATCCACACTGGATCTCTGCCTCCCTAGTGATAGGATTAAGAGTGTGTGCCACCACTGCCTGGCCTCTATGTCTAATCTAGTGGCTGACTCTGCCCTCTGATCCTCAGGCAAGTTTATTAGGGTACACAATATATCACCACAATATCTCATGGTTTATGTATTTTTGTCTTGGACTATAAGGAGGAAGGTGACAGGCCATTATGTCCTTCTCTTTGAATTTGGTCAGCTTTAGTGAGATGAATCGATTCCTTGGGGGGTAGGGAGAATTCCCCTCTAGTAGCTTTGCTAAATAAACAGTAGTATTAAATAAATAAAAATCTTAGTGAAAACATGTCTGAGGTGATAAATAGAAGTGACACCCACTACTTTGGTCCAGTCTTCCTCGGTCCAAAATTCATAAAATAAAAGGGCTCATTGTTACTAAAACGCTTATCCAAGATAGGACTGTTTACCCTTTGCCCGTGGTTAATTTGCTTAAGACTGTAGGTCAGTCATGAAATCGATAACGCCCTGAGGAATTTTGTAAATTTTGCTTTTTTTTTTTTCCCTTCTGTGTTGTTTGCCAGTTTAGGGTGAATGAGTTCGGAGCTTTGGAAGTTATCACAGATGAAAGTGAGATGGACAGTGTCAAGAAAGCAACTGCCACCACCACTTGGATGGTCCCAACTGCTCAAGAGGGTAAGGCTGGCCTGCCCACTGCCTACTTCTTCTTATTGAGAGATTTAAAATCAGTCTAAGCTTTTATAGGAGGGCCAAACTTCGAAAGCCCTGGATTACTATTGTGTCTCATGTCCCTACATAAATTTTTGTAATGCAGCAGACAGGAACCAGCTTTTACATTTTAAAATAATTATACACTGTCTTATTTCTAATGCCAGATCTGTAATAGCATGAAGTTAGTTGCAAATTATCATGTAAATCCAACTTGCTAATGGCCTGCCTAGGTGATTTAGCCAAAAAGCCTGGCACTTTTTTTTTTTTCTCATCTACTCCGATGGTTGTAACTAACACCTATATGCTGACGACTCCAAAATCTATATCTCCAGCCCCGACCTCTCCCCCGAGCTCCAGGCCCGTATTTCCACCTGCCTACTGGACATCTCCACCTGGATGTCCCACAGGTACCTCAAACTCCACATGTATGAAATGCAATTCACTCTCTTTTTCTTTCTCCCTTCCCCTAAACCTACTCTTTCCTCCGTAACCCGTATGTCAGCTGGCGGTGGCACCATCTCCCTGGTGCATAATCAAGAAATCTAGGAGTCATCCTGCATTCGTCACTCCTACTCCCTGCTCCCTAATGCTCTTGATTTTGATTCCCTAAACAAGTCTCAGATCTGGCCTTTCCTGTTGTCACCGCCACTACCTTCATTTAGGACTCTAACTCTCCCTGAAACTACTGCAGAAGTCTCTTAAATAATCACCGCTTCTAACTCACCCCTTGCCAGTTTATCCTGCACCCTGAAGTCAGTGGGACTTGTGTAGACTGCTCACCTGCTGCTTTGCTAATTTCTCTTTGCCACCCTAGCAAAGCCTTCCAAGATCAAGGGGCCTGCACCCACCTGCTTGCTTTATCTACCTACTGTATCCTCTTCTCTGTGTGTTGTGCTCTGGCCCTTCAAGCAACACGGACCTACATGTCATTTTCCCAGTCATCCTATGGTTTCTGCTTCCCTGCCTTTGTTCATGCTGTTTATTTTATTTATTTATTTCTTCTGGCTCAAATGCCATTTCTTTCTTTGTTTTTCTTTGGCCTTTAAAACCCTGTTGAGGGGCTACGTTAGAAACTCCTTCCTGACCTTACCCATGGCTGAATGAATCACCTCTTCCTCTGCAGTCCTGGAACTGGCTTGTACTTCTATGAACTTCTATGACTGCATGCATCCCACATGATTAGAAGTCCTGGGTTTCTTGTATGGCTTCTCTTCTAGACTGTGAGCTGTCTTGGGCGAGGTCTGTACTGACATAATCAGTGTCCAGCATAAATTGGTGCCTAATAAATGTTTGCTGAATGATTCAGACAGAAGGAAAATATGAGTTCCTAAATGATTTGGGTAATTATGATCCAGGAAATCAATTACATTAAAATTACATGTGTTGATTTAATCAATTAAATAAAAATCACTCATCAAAATGTTATAAACATGAGGTAACTTAGATGACCTTTTTAGCATTATCAAAGATCCGCCTATGGATTAGAACTTTTAGGCTAATAGTATTATCTGAAATTCAGTAACTAATGAAATTTTTTTCATTCCGTGTTTAACTCTGTAGGTCTCATGTGAATTTTTTGTTTGTCCTTTTTGGAGATTGGTTGTTGTTGAGATAGAGTGTCAGTAAGCCAAGCAGGTCTTAAACTCAGAGAAATCCACCTGCCTCTGCCTCCCAAAGGGTGGGGTTAAAGGTGAAAGCCACCGCACCTGGCTCTCTATCTTGATTTCTTTTTTTTAACAGAAGTAATTCAACTGATTTCCTGCCATGCTTAGCTCTCATCCCCAACTTTTTAGTTCAGTCACTGATTCATTCAACAAACATCATTCTCTACTGTGTCACTAACAAAATTAGTAGAAGAGAAAGTTTACATATCCTTTCAGGTGCCTGCTGACATGGTTTTAATGTCTTCTCTTTTTTCCCCCATCTTCTAGTCTTTTCAGAGAAGACTGGGGTGCCATTCAGGTTGAAAGATCAATCAAAAGTAGATGGGCTTCAGTTTTGTGAGAACTGTTGTCAGTATGGCAATGGAGATGAGTGTCTCTCCGGAGGAAACTATTGCAGCCAGAATTGTGCTCGGCATGTCAAAGACAAGTAGGTTTCCTTCCCTTCCATCTGTGAAATGGGTCAGAGACTTCCAGATCATAGTATCTGAGGAGACGGAGCATTAAGTGCCATAGGACATCTGTCCCCCTCTCGTACCTGTTTGCTAGACTTTCTCTCTGGTGACAGATGACCCTTGACCTCTCCATTGGACCTAGTCCCTTCTCTAGAAGGTCTATTCTAGTAGCGGTGTTCTGTCTCTGCAATCGACCACTGTTACATTAATTTGATTGTTTCCAGTGAAGAGTACTTAGGTGTTTCTGACCTATGCACACATTAGGATGGTACTGATATTTATGACAACACACTTGTTTACTTCCACATGGGGAACCAAGGTCCCCCGTGGAAATGTCCATAGTAGATAATGTAGTAAGTCCTTGTAGGATGACCTCAGTGGATATACAGTAAGTGATGTGCAACCTCCCCATCTGGGGACTATGTAATAAAGTGCACCTTAGGAGCAAAAAGGTATGTTTCTTGCATGTAATAACATAGGACAAAGTAAATTACTTGACATTTATTTTTTTAGTTTAATTTTTTAAAAAACTTTTATGTGTATAGATGTTTTGTCTACATATATGCCTATGACCACATGCATGCCTCAGAGGCCAAAAGAGTTCATCAGTTCCCCCTAGAATTGTAGTTACAGACAGTTGTAAGCCACTATGTGGGTGCTGGGGATTGAACCTGTGTCCTCTGGAAGAGCACCTATTGCTCTTAGCCACTAAGCCATCTCTTCAGCCCCTTGACTTTTGTATTTTATTGGAGATTCTCTCGTATCATATTTAATATTTGTATTGGTAAAGGGATTCTTTACAAATTTATAATCGGTCTTTTCTACTGGATTCGCCAATCTTAAAATTGTTAGTTCCTTGGTTTCAAATTGCCCTGTATTATCTCTACATAATTGATTCTTTTATTATTATGGGAGACAAATAATTATAAACCCATTAGAATCCATTTTACATACATTGATAGTTCTCTTTTGAAGCTAATATATAAAATAATTTTCAGTTTTTACCCAGAAATATCTATGAAACATGATTTTAAAGGTTCCCTAAACATACTATATGCTGTGGATTTCCCTTAATAATTGAATGTTCCTTTGGAGAGTAATTTTTTCAAATAACTTTGCGTCAATAATGAACATGTAGATATTTGATAGGCATTGTTTCCTGTTACTGTTTTGGGGTTATAAACACAACAGAGAGCAGAAGGACGAAAGAGATGGCGGCGAAGACGAGGACGAGGATCCCAAGTGTAGTCGGAAGAAAAAACCAAAGTTATCTCTGAAAGCTGACTCCAAGGAAGATGGAGAAGACAGAGATGATGAAATGGTTAGTAGCCCTTGTGTGTCTATTCAGAGACATGGGCAGTCTTCTTGGGGTGTCTAGTCACCAGATCTGTTCTGGAGTCAATTGTTTGAGTTAGATAGTGCTAGTTCAGGGACCACTTACGTCAGGAGATCCCATACCACTTAATGCCTCACCATCATCATCTAAAAATGAGAATCATAAGTAACGGTATCCCTCCATCAGTATTCAGAAGTTGGATGTCCTGAAATTTATTACTGGGATGAGAAGCAACAATCAAACCTTAAGTTTTGTAGATGAATTTCAAATTCTCTTACCAGCAAAATGCCAATACAATTTTGGTAAATTGCAGGCAGATCTCATGAACTATAGGATAGGATTGGAAATGACATGTAACTATCTAGTGTGTCTAGGGGGAAAAAGCATTCGACATGCGTTTATTGGAATGTAACTACTTTCACCCTGAAGTAGGTATTAGTAATTCTACAGGAACAGAGGACTTTAAGGTCTTGAAGCCTTTCAACCAAGATCAACTATTGAGCAGTTGTTATCTGCTAGATGCTATTCAGGGGACTGGGAATATGGAAGGGAATAAGACGTGTAGCAGGATTAAGGTCCTTCTTCATGAAGACATTGTGTTCTGGCTAAGGAGACATGATAAACAAGCAAAAAGAACCAGTGAGATGCCAGTTCATCCTGAGTGATATGCTGGCATTTACAGTAGAGCATTAGGACTGGCTGACTGGTTTAGATTGGGTTTTGGGGGAGAGCTCCTAAAAAGCCAGGAACACTAAGATGTGAACAGTCAGGAGGAATCTGCTATGCGCATTCAGCCCTCTGCACAATACAACTTCTGAGTGAAAATACCTAAAGTGAGATCAGTTGCAGCACATTTTGTTGGAGGGCATACTCAAAAGTCATTGATGTGCACAGAAGATTAGGGAAGAGGGCGATGAGGAAGCGGAGGTTAGTGTGACTTGGGTCAGGTCAACTTCATGGCTTCCTGAGTGTAGTGGGAAGCCCCTGGGAAGTTAAAGGCAAGGGGCTGCTGTGATCTGACTTGTTCTTTGCTTGACCAGTTTGCTGTGACCTATGTACATAGGAGTAGAGTCAGGGGAACCAGTTAGATATTCTTACAATCGCTAGGTCAAAGGGCCATGTAAGATAGAGGTTAGGTGATTCTGTTAGAGTTAGGGTTGTGAGGATATAAGAAAAGGGATTGAATACATGCCTGGAATGTGAAGGCAAGGGTGGAGTAAAGACTCAGGAGGCCTTTGGGTGTGCAGAGTTTCTTGTGCTTCTTACCTACACATCTCAAAGTCGTTACATAGGCAAACACAGACACATGGAGTCAGGGAAAGGAAGCTAGAGATGGAGGGGGAAATTACTTAGCGTACAAATGACCTTGAAGGATGGGGAGATGGTTGTCAGTAAGGTACTTGCCTTGTGACTATAAGGACCCAAGTTTAGATCTCCAGAACCTTATAAAATGCTAGGTGCAATAGCAACTGCTTCTAATCCCGGTGCTGAGGAAGTGGAAACAACCGGGGTCCCTGGAGGTCACTGGTTTAAAGCCTAGCTTACCTGATGAAGTGTTCCAGTCCCTAGGAGAGCCTGTCTCACAGGGAGGTGGAAAGAGCTTGAGGAATGACACCCAGGGTTGTCCTCTGATCTCAATACCACTTCATGTCCTTCACAGCCCTCCTCACACTCAAAGAAATGACCTTGAAACCTATGGGCTAGAGAGGAGCAAGGGTTGAATGGGTGTAGACATCAATAGAGAGCCTGTGAAAAAGACCTACAGAAAGAGATCTAAGGAACAGCAGGACACTGTTCATAGAGCTAAGATCAGGACATATTCTAAGGAGGAGGGAGCGGGGCTTGTACTCTTTCAGAGAGCAATTGGAAATGTTCTTTGCCAATGGCTCAGTTCAAAAGCAACGTGGTCTCTAGTGGACCCTATAGCTGCTTTAAAAGTTAGGAAACAAAGATCAACAGCAGAAAGCTTTTTGACAGACCTTTAAGTGTTCCTGGAGACCAATTTCATGAACTTGTGAAGTCAAAATTTTTCCTTTCTTGCTGTAGGAGAACAAACAAGATGGACGGATTCTGAGGGGTTCCCAGAGAGCCAGAAGGAAAAGACGTGGGGACTCGACTGTCCTAAAGCAAGGTGAGCTGACGATGTAAAGGCCATGTTGACTCGGTGGCCCTGAAAATGGAGTTCAAAGAAGCAGTTTCAGTCTTTATGTTTCTCCACACCGCCACAGAGCACTCCTTTGAGTTTCTCTTTGGTACAGTTTCCTCCATAAAAACAAAGGCTATAGGAAACATCTTAGCAAAGGAACAGTAGCTAGTTTTCAAGTTGAGTTGTTACTATGCATGTCTGGAATACCTTCTTTTGTTTACTGGTTTATCCATCAAAATGGTAGTTCCTGCTTCTACCCCTTTGCCCAAACCCCTGTTCTTGCTCATTTCCCAAGATGTTAGGTTTATTGTGCTCTCTCTTCCCATGTGATCCCCCTTTTTTTCTTTTCCTTGGCCACGCCTGATTCTGTTGCGAAGTCCAATTCTCGGGTCTTCCTCTTTGCTGTTTTGTTGGATTAACTCTTCTTCTTTGGTTTGGACCTTGGGTCATTTCCATAGAAGCTCCTCACTGCCTTGCACACATAGCCCAATGCATCTGCCCTGCCCAGCCTTTGATCAAGGTCACTCTGACCAGCACAGCCCAGATACCAACCTGCATGCTTCCACTCTTCCCTGAAAGACAGGGCTGTGAATCCAGGGACCCAGCATTCCCGCTCTGTGCTTGGAGGCACTCCTTGCTGGTTCTTCTGTTAATCCCCCAGAAGGAGCTGTAAATATTTCCTTCCACCTGTGTCTAGCTCACACCAGAACTTCTGCGTCCTTTCAGATGGCCTTTTTGTTGGTTTGTTTCCGTTATTAAGGGAAGTAAATCAAATCCCGTAGTTACTCTACATGAAAGGTCCTTGTCCTTCAGCCTTTCTCTTCTCTCCTGCTAATGGCTGCTCTGGATGAAATTCCAAACCCTTGGCTCTTGTAGACCTTGTCCTTCCAGTCATTTTTCCCCCTTCAGTGTTTCAGTTTCCTTCCTGTGTGAACTGCCCGCGTGCTTTGCACTTCCCAATGGACCCACAAGCGCCTCCAGGGTTGCTACTGGTCAACCTGTTTCAGCCCTTCTCTTGTTCCAACTCTTCGTCTGTCACGTTTAATCCAAAGCCTTCTGGTTTTTATCACATAGGCAGTTTCTGTACTTAATGAATATGATTTTCACCACACCAATGTTTTCCTTCATTTCCAAGATGAGCAGATAGTCCCGACGCACTCAGTGCACCAGCCCTTTCTCAGTCTTCAACTTCTAGACACCAAGGAAACAAACAAACAGCACCCTTAAACATCTTGCTCCTGGAGGATTTACTTCCTGTAGCTTCTCTGGGCTTCCTCCTGGGCTTTTCGTGCATTCCGAATTCTTCCACTTTCTTCTGTCTTCATTAAGTGGATATTTATGCCACAGTTCATGTCTCAGTTCTTGTTTCTATGGAAGAGGAACCAGAAAAAGAGAGAAGTATCTGCCATGGAAAGGGAAGAGCCAGAAAGCATCGTATTTGCGCAAGAGAGATGTTCCGGAACATTTCATTCATTTCTTAGCTTCGGAAAGTCGATCATTTGGTATGCTGTCTTTCAGGGTTGCCTCCTAAAGGCAAGAAAACTTGGTGCTGGGCATCCTACCTAGAGGAGGAGAAGGCTGTGGCAGTTCCTGCAAAGCTGTTCAAAGAGGTATGAGCCCTTCTAGAAGCACTGTGTGTAAAAGGCGAAGGAGCAGGAATGCTCATCTGAATTCATAGTGTCATTTCCATTATCTGCTTAGGAAGTGTGATGTGGGATAATATTTCAGGTATATTGTTTTTCTTTTCTTTTTTTTTTTTTTTTTTTTGTCGGAGCTGAGGACCGAACCCAGGGCCTTGCGCTTTCTAGGCAAGCGCTCTACCACTGAGCTAAATCCCCAACCCAGGTATATTGTTTTTCATGAGAATGTTATGTGGAAGATCCCTCAAAAGGCAGCTATTACAACACTGTACACACTCACAGATGCTTCCAATTTTTTTTCCCAGCATTTTCACTCACTTTTCATTATCAGAATATTATTACCGAAACACCAGTAGATACATATTATGTCTGATTAGAAGGGGTTGAAAGTGAGTTACTGAGATTTGCATCCTGTTAAGAAACATTTAAAATGGCTTGCCAGATATATTACTGATAAGAATAGAGCTTGTTACATAATATGCATGAAGGGGGCCACAGATAACATGTAAATTAGCAGGAATGGCTGTGTGCCAGTAAAATCTTACTTACAAAGCTGTGGTAGACAAGATTTGACACACAGACTGTAGCTTGCTGACCCTTCATTTGAATCACTTAATGTATTATAAACTTTCCATGGCTATCTTTCTATTGATGAATGAACAAAAGGAAAGTATAGTGAACATTAGAGTGAGCACATCAGCATTGAGAATTTTAATGCAAATGTAATAGTAATTACAACTTGTTCCAGATAATTATTTTCTATGAGTTTGGTCCTTTACAGAATAGCCGTTCACATTTTTAAAAAAAGATTTGTTTTTAATAATGTATGTGGGTTTGTGAGTGGTTGCCTGTAGAAGCCTAAAGAGACCATCAGATCCTCTGGAATTGAAGGTACAAGAGGTTGTAAGCTACCTGATGTGGGTGCTGGGAACCAAATGTGGGTCCTCTGTGAGAGAAGCAAGTGCCTGTAACTACTGAGCTATTTATCCATTCCCACTTTTTCACATTTTTATGAATTACTTGAATAGTAATACATTCATATGATTTAAAGTGTCAGTACTAAAAGGCAATAAAGTATGACCTTTGTGACTTTGTCCTTCTAAACACCGGCTTTGTCTCACTGAAGTGTCCAGTATGCTAGTTCTTACGTTTCCTTCCTAGAATGTCATAAGCACACACAAGCACCTCCCTGCCCTGTCTAAAACACAGTGGCAATGGCTGGCCCATACTTTGTTAGACTTACTGTTTAATTTTATAGTTTGGAGATTATTTCATTTGAGGTCATTGATTCCCTCCATCTTTCTTTTTATGATAAGCCATAGTATTTTAAACACATTTATTCCATAAAAATTTAAGTTGCTCTCTATTGGTTTACAGGCAGATGTATGTTTTAATTTTTTTATTTTTGGTAGATGCTTTAGTGAATGTGGTTGCACACCTAACATTTGCATATCTATGAATATCTCTGTTAGGTAATTCCCTAGAGTCAGAATTGCCAAGGAAGGCTCAACGTTTTGTAGATA
Organism: Peromyscus attwateri; assembly: GCA_902168425.1. NCBI lineage: Eukaryota > Metazoa > Chordata > Mammalia > Rodentia > Cricetidae > Peromyscus > Peromyscus attwateri. Next base: position 8,698 of record CABHPP010145669.1, on the reverse strand, counting down.
GCATGAAATTGCTACCGGTTGTCCAGACTTTCATTCCTAGTGGTCCGTGCCCAAGTCTACCTTCATGGGGCCTTCCAGCAGAGAGCCATCAAGCTTTTTGATCTTCGCCAGTCTAACAGGAAATGTATCTTGTGTGATTCTGATGGGCAGAGTTGACTGTCTCTTCAAACCTGTCAAAGACACAGCCTATAAATCATGAGACTTCTTTTTCATGACTTGTTTGTAGCCCTTGGGAATTTTTCATCTTTCATTAACCCTTTTCTTTTGGGATTTTAAGGAATTGTTTATTAATCTATATGTTTGGTGAGATCCATCTTTGGGATGGTAGGGATGGAACGCAGGGCCCTACTTGTGCTGGGGAAGCTCATAGCCACTGAGTCCTATCCCCAGCCCTAGGAGCTCTGTAAGAATAGAAATTGTTCACACTTTGAGCCAGTCTCAGTGGTTCTGTAATGCTGCTGTTATTTTATATTGCAGCACCAGTCCTTCCCATACAACAAAAATGGATTCAAAGTCGGTATGAAGCTAGAAGGTGTGGACCCGGAGCATCAGTCTGTGTACTGTGTCCTCACTGTGGCTGAGGTGAGCTTTGGCTTGTATTTGCTTGGAAAATAAAATGATGGCTGTAGGGCCGTAATGATGAGGGAGAAATGTCCTTGGTTGAGTGTTTACTTCCTGTGGGGCAGGATGCTCAGTGTTTTTCATGTGTATTATCTCTCCTGATCATCGTGAGATATGTCTTGTGCAACTCATATAATTTTTTTTCAGCCCTGATTCACAGAGGAGGGGGACATGAAACCAGAGAGGTCAAGCGATCAGTCTAAGGCCACACAGGCTCAAGGTGGTGGACCTAGGGTTTGAAATGATATCCATCTGATTCCATAGACTTTGCCATACTGTATGTTCCTTGACAAAAGGAACCAAGCAACACACACACACACACACACACACACACACACACACACACACACACTGTGTCCATTCTATTACTGAGAATATTTTTTTTCCTCCTGTGGTAGCCTCCTTACTTCTTCCACTGAACTAGGGTTATGGATCTTTCAAAACCTTCTCCCCAAAGGAGTTAGGTGTAGACACTAGTTTCAGTTTTTGTAGAGTTCTTTCAGTGACTGGATTGTAAGAAGCTGGCTTCCTGCAGAACGCAGAGAATGCCATGATTGTGTGAGGTGGTCACGGTAACTATAGTTACCTGGGGCATCCTGTGCGCCCTGTGCTGACTGATTGTCTTGTAGATGGGCTCTTGGGAGGGAGCAGCAGCAAGGCCAGGTGCAGTTGTTGAAGATGAAGCCTGGTGTCCTGGGCCCCTGGTGTCCTGAGCTTCCGTGTTTAAGGGATGGATCTGGAGACAGGATTGAATTTGAAGATTCAGTAAATCTAGGTTGCTTTTAAGAGATTTATCTGTGAGAGAAAGGGCCTTGGGGGGAGGGGTGGATTTTAACTCCCCTGTTTACTTCTTTGTGGTATTGATGATGGAAGCCAGAGCTTCACATTGCTAAGCAACCAGTCTATCACCAAGCTATAAACCCAGCCCCTGACTCATGTTTTTTGAAGGTTTATTTTACTTACTGTAGATTTTCGATTATAAAAGCTGTTTGCTCTTCGTGAAAACTTAGGAGTCTAAGAGTACTGATCTCTGTCCCATCCACCTCTTGCCAAATCCCAGAAAGCATCACCCTTATCAGTTACTGCTTGCTTTTAGTAGATGCCTTCTCTGCACATCAAATCATATAAATAATCATAATCTGCCTCGTCCTTCTGTGACCTATCTACACATTTACTTTTTTGCCATGGGCTCTTGTTGAAAGAGTTTTGCTGCGAAAGGGTATCTTAGAGATTGGGGCCAAGGAATGCCACAAAAATCACACCATGCGATGGACCTCCTGCAAGAGATTTATTAGGGGGTGGGGGACCAAAATGGCTGCCTCTGAGCAGGGATGGAAAACAGACCGCAGCAAACCGGACTATGATGCTGGGTTTTATTGGGGTGGGGAGGAGTATGGAGCATGCGCATAGGGAAAATACAAAGATGGAGGCTGGTGGTCGGCCATTAGCGATGACTATTGGGAGTTGAAGCTGACTGAAGGCGAGGAGGAACCTGGAATGTGGGCAGTTCTTAGTTGACGAACACTTGTCCCACAGGATTGCTTTTGTTCATTTCAACTGCTTGCATATTGATCTCAACTGGGTGGGCATCTCTTACTCTAAGGCAGGAGGATGGTGAATTTGAAGCTAGACTGCATAGTGGGACCCTGTCCCCACCCCAACATCACCAACTATGTTCTTGAATGAACAGTCTTTTATCCCTTCATCTCCTCTGTTTCTGTTTTGCGTATCTGTAAGAACCAACCCTGGCACGACGGAATGAAAAGTTATGGATACATTGTTTCTGATACATGTTGCTGTTTCTGTGTGTGTGCGGGACAGGGCAAGCAAGGCAGGGCAGCGGCTTCTCCATCTCCTGTTCTTGCTGAGGCCATTTTAGGTTTCAGTAGCCTCCCTTGAGTTTATCAGTTCTTAAATCTCACCAAAAATGTGTGAGAATCTGTTTACCTACGACTGAATAACAGTTTTGTCTTTATTTCAATCTACCCCCTGCCCTGAGAGGGCAAAAGAGCAGTTGGAGTCCTGATACCTGAGGGCTTCCGGGCTCTCCTCCAGGGAGCAGTCTCTCCCTGCTTGCACAGGAGGAAAGGAGAAGGGCTGGCGTCCAGAGCACAGCAGGCTAGCCTGTTAGAAGCTGACAGGGTAACTTCTTTGACTTCGTATTGAACAATTGTCAAAGAAATGGAGATAACTGTGGGGTGTGGCAAGGCAGAAGAGATTAGCATGAATAATGAGAAAGGAAGCTAGTGGAGACAGCCCAGCATTCCTTCACAGTTGATTTCTTTCTTTTTTTAAACAGTCTTACTGTGTAGAATCTAGCCTCACAAACCCTCCTGCCTCAGTTTCCTGAGTGCTGGGATTTGATTCTGGTGACTCCATTCTTCTTCCTCCAGGTTATTACGTCCCTCAGATTAGGTCACAGGAAACCATTGCTCCTACAGGAAATGAAGGCTTAGGTTCCTACGAGCCTCTGGTCACAATGCTTTAGTCAGCACACATAATTGTTTTTGTTTGATGACTCCTTGTTAGGTATATTATTGTTGTGTTAAAACTGAATTCTCATTCATCAACAAGCACTGATCAGTGCACATGTGAATAAAGCTCCTATAACACACACATTAGGTACACCATAGCATTCTGGGCACTTAGAGGTTAATGAGTAAAACTACCAAGAGAAAGGCTGAAGATGTGGAAAACACGATATTAAACAGAGAGTTTCTAGGGTACTTATTCATAGGAGGAAAGTCCCAACAAGAAGGCCCGGCCAGTCCCTGCTAGGAACCTGGCTGGATCTTGGGTGACTCACATATTGTTGTCATTCTGTATTCACATCTCTACCAGCACCAAGCATATTATTTTGGGTTAGAAATGAATTTTAACAAGTGAATTCATAGGTACAGAACATATGAATAATGAAAAGTGACTTATTTTTTCCTTCCCAGAAGTACTCACTAGGCTAGGTATGGGTACACTCTTAGAATCTTGGGAAGAGGTGGGCCAGAAATTGGAAAGACGGAGGCTTTCTTCCTAGGGTTAGACCTTTAACGTAGGAGTTGAAAGGCTTGAGAGTTCCTGGTGGAAACCAGTTCCATAGGAGTGTATGTCTGACACAGGAAAGAAAGATATTTAAGTCCTCAGAATGGAGAGGAGGTCTCAGCTGGGGCTCAGGGACTTAATGAGAGGGGACATGCTAGAAGTATAGGACTGAGGATGACCAGGGTGAAGGACAGTGTAACCCTGTGGCCCAAGCCTTGGAGGAAGAGGTTACAGGAGTCAACTGTGGAGAATGAAAAGCCTCCAGGCAAGGCGGTCTCTAGGCAGGGAGGCTGAAGATATAGGAGGTTGTTTACCAAAGCACAGAATTGCAGAGGACAGGAGAGTTGAGGAGGACAAGCTCAGAGTACTGTGACCACAGGGATTATAAATGACTAATGGCTTCAGTTGTAGGAGGGGAGCAGAGACAGCTGCCTGCAAGACAGGGTAGACCAGAGGCCCCTGAGCTCCCTCTGGGCATGAGACAGTGGGGGTGGGAGTCGCCCTCAGCCTTCCTGAGAAATTGCATTCCCCGGGGACCCCAGTGTCCCCTAGAACTCTAAATCCTGGGAGGAGTAGGTTTAATTGTGAATTTGTATATGCTATATATGTGTGCATTTTTTCTATTGGAATCTTTTCTTTTTCTTTTTAATTAAGAAATTTTTTATTCATTTTACATATCAATCACAAATCCCCCTCTCTTCCCTCCTCCCACCCCCTCCCAGCCTTTGCCCCCCAACCCACCCCCCCCTCCAGTCCCTCCTCTGAAAAGGTAAGGTCTCCCATGGGGAGACCAAGCCCATCCCCCTGCATCAAGGCTGTGCAAGGTGTTCCCCCCCATAGGTAATGGGCCCCAAAAAGCCAATTTATGCACCAGGGACAGATCCTGATCCCACTGCCCGGCTATAACATATAAAACATAAACAGGACATTATTCCTTTTCTTTGCTCTTTCCCTTTAAGAGGAGCAGGTTGTTGTTGTTTTGTTTTTCGAGACAAATTTTCTCTGTGTATCTCTGGCTATCCTGGAACTCTCTCTGTAGACCAGGCTGGCCTCGAACTCACAGAGATCTGCCTGCTTGAGTGCCAGAATTAAAGGTGTTTACCACCACACCTGGCTCCTTCCTTTTTAATTTTCACTTCCCAGAAGTAATAATTGTCAATATTTTGTCATGTTCTTTAAGACTTTATGAATTTCTATACATTTTATATATATATATATATATATATATATCCATGTAATTATGTGTATAAATGACCGTACATTTTTAGAAGGAGATGTACAACATACATGTAAGTGCACACATGGTTTTCTCACAGACTGACTCACCTTGTATAATTTACTCTGCCACTTGAATTTTAGCAGACTGTTTTAGAGGCCTTTCTATGGCAGTAACTACAGTTTCCTCACTTTTGGGGGGGTCATAGTGCTGGCTCTGCACTCAGCCTCCAGCTTTTTGTGGGATCCTCACATTGGTGTGGCAGTCACCTTCCTGACAATGCTATCTCTTTAACCCCACTAAGGCTATGTCATACCTGATACCTAAGTTAATTTATTATTATTATTATTATTATTATTATTATTATTATTATTATTATTATTGTGTGTGTGTGTATGTATGTGTATTTTAACTTACTGAACCTGCTTACCTATTTCAGGTTTGTGGATATCGAATAAAGCTTCACTTTGATGGATATTCTGATTGCTATGACTTCTGGGTAAATGCAGATGCTCTGGACATCCACCCGGTAGGGTGGTGTGAGAAAACTAGCCATAAGCTCCAGCCTCCAAAAGGTACTGCTACTTTTTGTTTCGTGCTTTGAATTCAGTAAAATCTTACTTTCTTAGATGCTAACTTGGAATTTTTAGAAGTTATTTTTTATGAAAATTAAGTGAAGTTTATTGTTCATAATGTAAAACATTTATTGAAGTCAAAGAAATCTAATTTAAGAGAATTACTTCTGTATACATATTTTCATAGAGATTAAAACCTGAATAATAATAATCTTTGACTATAAACAACTTTTACATACAGATCTGTTTTATCTGTATATATGTGTGACTACATACACGAATATACACATAGCGTTGAATAAAATTATTTGAGACATTAGTTTTACTGCTATTTTATTATATGGAAAAGTCTTGAGAAGCCAGATATGATGGCACACACCTGTAATCCTAGTACTAGGGAGGCTGTGGTAGGAAATCATGGGTTAGAGGCCAGTATGGGCTTTAAAGTGAGTTCAGGGCCAAGATCTGAGAGAGAGAGAGAGAGAGAGAGAGAGAGAGAGAGAGAGAGAGCGAGCATGAATATGAGTATCTTGAGAAATTATACGTTTTGATATTTTAGAGATTGCAGAAGAAAATATAGTACTGAAAGCTACCATGCATAGATGTTGGGCTAATAATAATTACTTTTCAGTGCTAGGGATCAAGCTTAGGATTTCATTCATGTTAAGTAAGTGCTTTACACTGATTTATGCCCCTAGCTAAAATGGAGTGCTTTGCTTTTTACTTTTTTTTTTTTGAGACACGAAGCCTTGTCTCAAAATGAACTCTTCACCGTCTTTCCTGTCTCCTGAGTTGAGACAGGCACACACAAACATACCCAGTAGAACCCTTTATATTACAGTCTGCCAGGATTTGTTTGCTTTTTTTTTTTTAAACCTGTTTTATAATTGTAAAAAACACCCCCCAGGGGAAAAAAAAATATCACTTTCAGCTCATCCCCTATGTCTTTAATAATATTTCCTTCTTTTTAACTTTTTTGGGAGGTCAAAAATTCAAGCTATCAGTTGGATACTTTTGTCCCCTCTCCCTGCAATGTTGGGCATGGAGCTCAGGACCCCTGCACGTGCTAGGCAAGAGCTTGACCACTGAACTATGCTCCAGCCCCAAAGAGGTTATTGTATAGTAGGCTAGCATCCCTGCTTTCTAACTAAAAGTTAAAGACAGTATGGCATTTGAGATGTATGAAAGCCCATCTAGGAATTCCCTTCTCGTAAGGAGATGCTGACTGATGATTGGCAATGTTTTTTAGACAAGGACTTTTCTCTTACTGTCATTTATCCCTTGAGGAACCTGGGATTATCCATGCCCCCCCACCCCCAGTTTTTCTTTTGAAGAACTAAAGTGATTTTTCCCCAACTTCCTATTTGTTCATATTAGTCTCTCAAAGTAAACGAGGTGAGGGAAACTGAGGAATGAGGACTGTGATAACTCCCATTCGCTAGTCCTACCTCTGAGGAATTGTTACCACATGTTGATGGACAAAGCCAACCTGGTTCAAAATACATTTGCTTCCTTACTCCTTTTCTCTACATCCATTACCATATCCATGTAGAATTTAAAAATAATAACAAAGTTTGTTGAAGGTAAACACAACCTGTATCTAAAAAATAGAGAGTTATCCATTGTGGATAAAATTGTATGTGTTGAAAAAAAGGCATTTGGTTGCTTGATTTGAACATGTTCCAGCTACAGGCAGAGTAGGGTTGGGAATTAGCTGGTAATGCTTCGCGCGTTTCCTAAGTCTGTCCACCTGCACTTTCGCTCTAGGGTATAAAGAAGACGAATTTAATTGGCAGTCCTATCTGAAGACGTGCAAAGCCCAGGCTGCTCCCAAGTCATTATTTGAAAATCAGAACATAGTAAGTGTATCCAAAGTACTTTTCCTTTCAGGAGGGTTCTTTTTTTTTTTTTTTTTTTTTTTTTTTTTTTTTTCTTTTCTTTTTCCGTGTCTCAGGATAAATCACAAGTGATAACAAGGAACTATAATAAATTTTATTGCCTTGGTAAGTGGAATTCACGTATCTTAATTAAACTTGGAAATGAGCTTAAATTCTTCATGAGTCAATATCTATTTTATAGCCATATTATGGTTGTCTTATTGAATGGTATGACAACATAATAGGAAATCCAGGTGTGACTTACAATTAAGATGCATAAAAAATTATATCGGCTGGAATATTGTACTGTCGCCATCATCTAACTAGGAGCGCTGTTCAGATGGGAGTCACACGGTGTGATGGATACAGCCCTGTTTGAGTTTGCAGGCAGGAGGTCGCCAGGGACTCCACCATGCCTTCATTGCAGCTCATAGCTTTGTTGTTTGCTGCAGTTGTTCTAGCAAAAGCGAAGGCAGATGTGCAGGCAGGCATTGTCTGTTTCTTTGCTGTCTTTCTGCTTTTATTCGGGGTTCCTCCCATGGCCTATCTGAGAGAGACTTATGCATTACACTCTTCCTTCCCCAAGATGTGATCTAATTAGAGCAGGGGCAAACAAAATGTCATCCTTATAGCTGACAAGGACTAGACGGGAGGACATATACGACCTTTCACTGCAGACAAATGAGTCTCTTGATTCTGAGCCCTGGAATGAAAGGTTTTCTTTTCTATCCCACCTTAACCCCGGCAACACTGGAGAGCCCTGGAGCCACAGCAGACAGTAGAACACATGCCCACAGCCTGGCTCTCTTAATAGTGCAGCATCCTCCTCTCCTAGGCTCATCCTTTAGGTAGCAGGGAGTAGGAGGTTAGAGACAGACAGCAGCATCACTATCAGGGTTCCCTCCAAATGGAGAAAGTATCTGCAGTGGGGGGGGGGGGGAATTTCCATCCAGACCGTGGTATCAGGCAGCTGGTTTGAGGGTGCAAATCTAATGGAAGAAATGTTCTCTGATGAAATTGAACATAAACGAGGTTGAAATAAGAATGAAAGGAGAGAGAGAAAATATGGTCAGCCTATTTTATTATCTCTTAATTGGGCAGACAGCTTAATCACTGGAATGTAAATACTGCCTTGTCAGTGTATATTTTCTGACAAGACATTTCCCTGGAGGAAGGTCAGTTGGTTGGAAACTCAGCAGCCTGCTGTCTCTGTCTGCCCCACGGCTGCTCCTCCGATGCTGACTTCCATCTCGGTGTGATGAACTGCCTTGAACCATCACTACATTCTGGGCATGGTTAGCATACAACCTAATCTTAGGCTGTCTGCTGGTATTTGAGAGGTAATTAAGTTTTCTATTTCTAGATTCTCTGCA
>CABHPP010145668.1:10096-40118 GCA_902168425.1 Peromyscus attwateri | reverse complement strand
TTCCACCCTAGCTATTGGCTGTTCAGCCTTTTATTACACCAATCACAGCAATGTATCTTCACACGGTGTACAAATATCCCACAACATTTCTCCCTGCAAACCCTCTCATACACTCCTCCTTACTCTCTTTCCAATTCATGGCCTCCTTTTTATTAATTGTTGCTTCACGTATATACAGATATGTATATACAACTGTATTACTAAATACAACCTGCCAGGTCTGTATAATGTTGCTCATATGTGTGTTTTCAGGGATGACTGTTTGGTGTGCTCTTTCTTCCCTGGGGAAGACTTTTTCTCCCACTGTCAGGAGTCCTTAGTTGCTGTGGTTCTTTACACAAGGCTGAGGCTTTGTGGTCTTGTCCCCATCCACTTTGTCATATCCATTGTTTTTGTCCTTGGTCAGCTCATGTTTAGGCAGTCATGTAAGGTGAGACTTTATGGGTACAACTTCTGATGCTATTAGGAGACACAGCCTCACATCAAACTCAGGGATCTTCTGGCTCTTACAATCTTTCTTCTTCCCTCTCCCACAATGTTCCCTGAGCCTTAGATGCCAGAGTTATTTTGTAGATGGATCCATTGGGACTGGGCTGCAGAACTCTGCATTTTGATTGGTTGTAGTTTCCTGTAATGATCTCCATTTTTTTTTTTTTTTGCAAAGAGAAATTTCCTTGATGAAGGGCAGGAATTACATTTATCTGTTGGTATTAAGTCTGTTCTTATTTTAATACCATTTGGTTGTCTTCTTTCTTGAGTTTTTAATCTCTGCTTTGAGCTCTTGTTTTGGGAAGATATTATTGGTGTTTTTGTCCATAATTCCATTGGCAACATGAGGAATTTATTCATGTGTGTTCTTCATCTACCAGTGTCTCATTCTCTATTTATTTATTTATTCATTTATTGTGTGTGTGTGTGTGTGTGTGTGTGTGTGTGTGTGTGTGTGTGTGTGTGTCTAGAGGCACACACATTCGCAGGGGCTAGAGGTCCACTTTGGGTGTCTTCCTCAATTGCTCTCCATCTTATTTTTAAGACAGGGTCTCTCACTGATGCTGAGACTTGCTGTTTCAGCATAGCTAGGCTAGTTGGCCAGTGATCTCCAGGGAGCCACCTGCTTCTTCTCTAATCTACCAAGTGCTGAGTATAAAGACAAGCACTGTCACACCCCATTTTTAGTTGGATACTGAGGGTTTGAAATCAGTTCTTTGTGTTTTTACAGAAAAGACTTTACTCACAGAATTAACTCTCCAGCCCCTTCAACAATTTTATAACTGTATAAGGTCCCAATACTCATTTTTACTGTTGTTCATCTTCACACAAAGTCATGTCTTCCTGGAACAACTGTTAGGAGGTTTGCATGAGAGACAACTAGAGCAGTGTTTGGATTTCACTAGCAACCTGCAGGAAATCTCATGTGGCACTTGGAGTCAATGGAGATGAGCAGCTCTGTGCTGTAGCATTTTTCCTTTTTAAAGATGTATTTATTTGAGGTTGAAGAGATGGCTCAGCAGTTAAGAGCACTAGCTGCTCTTCCATAGGATCTGGATTCAATTCCCAGTACTCACAAGGCAACTCATAACCATCCAATTCCAGGTGATCCAATGCCCTCTTCTGACATCCACAGGTACTGCATACACATGGCATATAGCTGTTTATGCAGGCAGGTAAACACTCATACACATAACGTAAATAAATAAATCATTTTTTAAAAAGTCACATCATAAAAATGTAGTGTGTGTGCGTGTGTGTGTGTGTGTGTGTGTGTGTGTGTGTGTGTGTGTGTTTAGAGGCCAGCAGTCAACCTCAGGCATCATTCTACTGATGCTATCTACCATGTTTTTGGAGACAGAGTCTCTCACTGGGACCTGAGACTTGCTGATTAACATAGACTGGCTTGCAAACAAGCCTCAGAGAGCTGTCGGCCGCCACTTTCCTAGCACAAGTGTAATATATTACTAAGATTCACGCAAAAACCAAGCATGGTGGTGCACACTTGTAACCCCAGTACTCCAAAGACTGAGGCAGAAGATCACCATGAATTGGAAGCCAGCCTGAGTATGTAGTAAAGCTGTTTCAAAAGAATGAACAAACAAATCTACACAAAAAGATTGCCGTCAGTGACTAGGCTGCAGGTGGAGGCAGAAGGAACGGTTAAATACTTCAGAGTAGATCAATGGCAAACAGGAGAGAGGTTGTGTGAGCCACTCAAGCTGGAGAGGACTATCAGGAAGGCATCAGATGCCACTTTGCTGGAAGCTTCCTGCTGTCACATTCAATAGTACAGTTGTACTGTATTAGACAGCTAAATAGCTCCCTCCCATCACAACCCGCCCCCATAATGCACTCTCTCTTCTACTTCCTGTCTGAGGTGCTCTCTTTGTTCCCATCTGAATCATGACCCTTTCTTCTCAGCATGCATCTCTTACGAGCACCAACTTCTAAACACTCTCCTCAAATCTCCCTCTTCTCTTGCTTTGAGTCAGTCATCTTTGGCCATCGTCTCTGTACTTAACTTTTCAATTGTTGTCTCCATGTACTACAATTACAGAGGTTAATTGTCAGAGATACCATAATGACACACGACAGCAAGCGGAAAATACTAGAACCCCCATCCACCCGTTCTCCCTGTCTTATCTTTTTTTTTTTTAATTCTTTTTTTTAAAAAGATATATTTATTTATTATGTTTACAGTGTTCTGTCTGCTTGTATTCCTGCATGCCAGAAGAGGGCACCAGATCTCATTACAGATGATTGTGAGCCACCATGTGGTTGCTGGGAATTGAACTCAGGACCTCTGGAAGAACAGTCAGTGCTCTTAACCTCTGAGCCATCTTTCCAGCCACTCCCTGTCTTATCTTAAGGCACATGGGTGGGACAGAAGGTTCCTTTCATAGTTTCCAATTTTCTGGCCATCTGCTTTAACATAACCTGTTGACACCTCTCCTTTATCTGTGCACCTTCGACTCTTACGAGGACTTCCATCATCGTGCACCTTAAGAGAAGTGGTGCACATTGTGGGTCTGCAGATGACAACGGTCATCTTCTCACCAGGAAAGCTGGACTGTGTCTTTGTGATCTTTGTGTCAGCACACATCCAGCTCAGAATGAAACACTTTAAGATGCACTTAAAGGCCTCCGTTGCCCTCTCCTGTGGCCGAGCTAGTCTTTGTCGTGGAAATGCACTCCTTTTTGTATTACTATCATCTAGCTTTGCTTTTTTTTCTTTTTTTTTTCTATTTCAAGCACACACAGGGACTTAATGGCATTCCACGCACTGCTCCAAGTGTCTTAGAGGTCACTGGAGTTTCCCATTTGCCATTTCTCTTCTGAACCTGTATTGTCTCTCTCTTTTTTAAAATTCCACTCAAGCCCTCACAAAACACACCTGCTTTTTGGCTCTTGCTATCTGAGATGTCAGCCTGAACTCAATAGTCTGGAGACTGTCAAAGGTGGCTCAGCCTTTTGTGTTATAAGCATCCTTTCAAAGGGATTCTACAGACTTCAGCAGACCTGCAAAGTCTGCCAACCTCACACTCTTTCAGTTCAGTCACTTTCATAACACAGAGGACCTTTTCATGTTTAAGAAGTTGAATTTGCAAATCTGCACACAGTCAAGGTTACCCCTGGCCCTGATTTGTTCTCTGTAGTTACAAGTCAAGAGACTTGTGATTTAGGAATCACATGGGAGTCTAGACACGGTCCACTGCTCTGATGGAAGTGTGCTGTAGGTGGATGCTCATTTCTTATCTCTGGGCACAGGCAAATCCTCCACTATGTGTCGTTCTTCCTCCCTTTTCACACATTTATAAGAAAAACACAACTTTCAATGGCATTTAAATGTATGTAAGGAAGACCTTGACATAGAGAAACAGTCTATATATGTGTAATAAAAACAGAAAACAAATGAGAATTTTTTTAATTTGGAGGAAATATTTAATCTAAAATTTTTTAGAATTCCATCCATGAATGGTGTATTTACATCATTTCCACCCCCTTTCCTTCCCCATCCAAACCCTCCCATTGACTTCTTCTTTAAACATTGTTTTATTTTACACACATACACACACACACACACACACACACACACACACACACACACTACTGTGCCCATTCAGTGCTGCTCAAATGCACATGTGTTTAGGGCTGACCACTCGGAGTTGGATAACCTATTAAGGAGTTCATCCCGAAGGAATGGGTTCTCTCTCTCTTGGCAGCCATTACCTGCCTGTGGCTCTTCACCTGGGGGTGGGGCCTGGAGAGATTTCCCCCATCCACACGGGCATGTCACTGGTGTTTCAAGTTTGGGGAGGAGATTGGACTTTTCCTAAAGCCAAGAAGAGATAGAACTTGTGTGTTTTTCCAGATTACATAGGGCTGGGGTTATAGCTCAGTAGTAGAGCACTTGCCTACCATGTTTGAAGTCCTGGCTTTGATCCCTAACACCGGGGAAATTTATACATAACACCTTATTTATTAAAGAAGTCCATTCCCTACCTGGTATATTGTATTAAAAAATTAACTAGTCACATGAAACTATTCAATTTCCCCAATGTTAATGGAAGATACTGAGTGATAAGATTTGATTCACTGTAGTGTGGATGGAATAAAATAGACAAAATACATGGGCCGATGACATAGATCACCAAGCCTGAGGACCTGAGTTCAATCCTCCACGGTAGAAGATGAGAATCAAGTTCTACAAGTTGTCCTCTGAGCTCCACATGAGTGCCTTGAGCACATAGATAGATAGATGATAGACAGATGACAGATGATAGACAGACAGACAGATGTAAAACAAATTTAAAAAATAAAAACCATGTCCAACAATGAAATAGGTTAGAATTTTTTTATTTATATTGAGCAGTAAGATATTTGTCATCTATTCTCAGAAAAACTATTTTAATTTCAAAATAACTGTAACACAGTAAAGAGATGCGCCAGAATAAAATACGAGGCAAAAACAATTCCAAGTCAATAACATACCCAGTGAAATAACCTAACTGACGTCAGACTCATGGAGTGGACCCCACGGCTCAGTGAGTGCCATAATCATTGTGGGTGTTGGGACCTGAACTCTGGTCCTCTTCAAGAGCAGCATGTACTCTTAACCTCTGAGCCATCTCTCTAGCCCATTATCAACTCCTATTTTACTAAGTTTACTATTCATAAAATAAAAATTATTTCCCTCCATGGGATAAGTACTAGCATTTAGTGAGATAATGCTTAGGAAAATAACAAGCACCATGGAGTTGGGATGATGCCAGTCAGACAGGTTTCAGGTTAAAGCTTGGTCCTGAAAGGTAACAACTGGCTTCTATTGCTGCTTCTCTATAACATTGGGAAGAGTTGAGTCTATCTGAAAGTTTCTCTTGCAGCTGGAAAGCTCCGCTTTACACTGAGCCTAAGTCGTCAGCACTCTCCTGCCTCACTGGCTGAAACTATCAGAGAGTGAGACCGGCAGTATGCCTGCTGCCATCCATGTGATTTTTTTTTCCCTGAATCTCCACCTGTCTGATCCTTTTCCTTTGCCAGGATATAAAATGACAACCTCATAAGCCCCTGCACACCTAGTTGCTATGAACTCTCACCTGAAGACAGACACAAATGAGCATAGTCCTGGGGAGCCACTCCACAGAGAGAATCCACATCACTGCCGGAAGTAAACCTGGACACCTACTTCCTAGAAGGTGAACCTGCTCTATGGCCAACTCCTTTGCAAACGTCCTGAAGGACAGCTGGGGTCGTGTCTCAAGAGTGCTTGCCTACCACACACAAGGTCAGTCTCCAGCATCTCAGAAACCAGGCATGGTAGCACTCTGGAGACAGAGGCAGGAGGATCATAAGTTCAAGGTCATCTTAGGCTATATAGTGAGTTTGAGACCATTCTGCAATTTAAGAGACCTGGCTTCAATTAAAGTATTAATTTAAACTATTAACAATTTTCTGCTTAAGCAGGTAAATTGAAGAAATGTTTCCTTCTGCTCCTTCCTAAGCTTTGCAGAATTCACAACTAAGCCAGCCACAAGGACTTCACCAGAGGCTTAGGTCAGGACCTGTGCAGACCTCCTGGGAGAAAGGGATCTCACTGTAGGGGTCTGAGTGCAGGGGACCTATGAGAATTTCAGTGTTAGTACTTATAGATGCTGGGGACTGGGGAATACATGGCATTCCTAGAGGCCACACACAAACCCAGGTGTCAGGGGGTGGAGGAGAGAAATAAAAGAAGGAAGAAAAGAGAGAGACAGACGACAGAGAGAAAGAGAGAAACTCCATGGACCAATACCTTTCCTGAACACCCGGTGTCCTCCAAACAAGTTTCACAGGGGTAGATTTTAAGAAATTTTTTTCCAAATTAATGTATGTGTTTGTGTGCACGTGTGTGCGTGCACATGTGTGCTCACAGAGAACAGAAGAAAGCACCAGATCCCCTGGAGCTGCAGTTACCAGTGGTTTCAAGCTGCCCGATGTGGGTGCTGAGACCCAAACTCAGATCCTTTAGAAAAGCAGCAAGATCTCTTAACAGACCATCTCTCCAGCCTCTCAGGCAAGGGAGGAGAGGAAAATAATTGGTGAGTTGAAAGCAGCCATACTGCTTCCAGGAGATCATGCTGAGGCTGACACATGTCACTTTAAGTTAGTCTGTGTGGTCCATTGGTCCAGTTAAAGGAAGGAGGCTGAAAGCAGGGAGCCTGGCCTGCTGGACCCGAGAGACACCAGGAGGTTTGCTTTCTCAGAGCACCAGCTGGAGCCATTCTGGTGAAGCGTGGGACTCAAGGCTGTGTCAAGGGTGGCTGAGCCTGCTTTGGGCATGGAAAGTTAAACTTGTAATTAAAAATGGATTCCGAGGCAGCATTCAATATGAAATTTTCTACACTAAGTGCAACCTTCTTTCTGAAGAGCACCTCTCCGAATTTTCTTCAGTATGGGTAGACTGATGGTGAAATCTGTTCTTATTTGTCTGAAAATGTCTCTACATTGCCATGGCTTTTGAAGACCGTTTTCACTATCAGTGGGTCTCTATAAATCAGCAACCCTTCACGTTCTGCAACTTCACCAGTCACACGGTTGTTTGATGTTTTTTGATGCTGAGACGTCAGCCATTATTCTAACCCTCGGTCTTTGCAGGGAAACTCTCTGATTACACATGTTTTCATTACCTCTGGGCTGTCTTGAACTCAACTGTCTGCACTATTATTCTTCATGACTTTGTGGCTTTGGCGAATATGTGGAGTTAATTCTGGAAATTTCTCAGCTGCCATTTTTTTTCCCAAATATCTGCCTTCTTTGCGGAATTTTTCCTGTTGCTTTGTCTGTTCTCTTCTGGGATTCAAATGACACGTATTGGTGAATTCACTCAGGGTATCAGGTATGTCTCTTATTATTTATAATTCCCACTCTTTTGTTTTCATTGCCCAATTTTGTATGTTTTCTTCTAGCTAACCCACATTCCAGGTTACCAATTTTCTCTTCAGCTGTGTCTGATACATTTTTTTAATCTCTCCACTGAATTCCTTTTTAACTAATTAATTAATTAGTTTTGTGCACACACACACACACACACACACACACACACACACACACACACGTATGAGTGATAAGTTCACGTGATAAGTGTCCTGCCCTGGAACTCTCCATCTTGTTCCCTGGAGACAGGGTCTCTCACGGAGCCTAGAGCTAGGCTGGTGGCCAGCAAACCCCATGATCTTCCTGTCTCTGTCCCTGTCCCCTCCCCAGCATAGGGCTAATCGGCAGGCTCTTGGGCTCAAGTCTTCTACATAGAAAATACTCTTACCCACTGAGCGATCTCTCCAGCCCCCATCACTGAATTCTTAATTTTAGTTTTTATATTTTTCATTTCTAAATTTTTTTATTTCTCCCTTCTAAAACTCTGGGGGTTTTAATTATTATTTTCAAATTCTCCATTCAAATTTTAATGCTGGCCATTAGGATGGCTGAGTTTGCTTATACCTTGGCTTGATTTTATTTCCCAGTCTGTCTGGGGTAGCTTCTATTTCTGTGGCCTCTCTCTTTTGGCTGTTGCTATTCTTTGCTACTTTTCAGGAAAATTTGTTTTAAGATTTTTTTTTTATTACATTTATTTGGGAGGGAGAATGCCGGAGGGGGGGGGGCACATGTGGAAACCAGACACCAACTTATGGAAGTCACTTACCTCTTTCAACCCTGTGGGTTCTGGGGACTGAACTCAGGTCATCAGGCTTAGCAGCAAACAATTGTTCCTGCTAAGCCATTTCACCAGCCCCAGGGGATGTAATTCTGTATCTTCAGCGGAATGTCTGACACAGTGACTCATGGGTGCCCAAGGAAGCAGTAAATTTTAATGCGGGCCACTCCCAAGAATCTCAGTTAGTTGTAGTCCCCGTTAACTATCTCCTGTGGCATAAAACCATAGCTCCTATCTCCAGCTTTATTTTATGATCTCTTCTTTTTGAAAGTTGTTCTTCTAAATGGATATAGAACTAATAGAGAAAGAACGGTTGAGAGGCAGAAGAGTCCTCAGTAGATGTTAGCAAGATAGCAGAATAGGTGCTTGTCAACTCACACACACACACACACACACACACACACACACACACACACACACCTGTCAATTTGCACTATTGATGCACACAACTTTTCTAAAAGCTAGGGAAAGCAGGTGATAGATTACAGTCCCTGCATGTAGATAAAAATAAGAAAAGATATGTTGAAGATGGTAAGAAGATGGCTTCACCTTGCCCTCTGGTCCCAGAAGCATATCCTGGGTAAATATTCCCATCACACACAAACTGAGTTTGACTTGGATCACAATACCAGCCTTGCTCCAGAAAAATTCAACACCAAGGAATATCCTATGGCCTCAACTCTACTCTGAGCTAGTGCCCCCAAACTGAATCTCTAACCCTGATGGTGGGGTCCCATATCCCCATGTCCAATTTGTCTCTGAATGTGTTCTACCGCCAACCCGACCCCAGTCTGACTATCAGGTGGCTCACAACCACCTGTAACTATAGCTTCAGGAGATCCAGCGCTTTCTTTTGGCTTCCACACTCACACGCACACACCCTACCACATGCACACAGAATTAAAAACTAAGTAATTTTCTAAGTGTAAAGATGTAGAGGGATTGAAAAGTTATCTGGAAACTGTGTCTGGTGATTCTGTCATCAAGTGAGCATGATGTCTGATGTCCTCAGACAAGCTTGGATGGTATAGCTGACAAACAAATGCCCTGGAACTGTGAGCTAAAGCAAACCCGTGATTCCTTATTTTGCCTTTTTCAGGTTATTTTGTTACATGAATTAGAATTAGAAAGATGACACTCCGACTCTCACAGGTTAAGCAGGCCGTGTTCTTAACCCGTGAACGATCTTTCCAGCTCTGTATTCCCATAATTAATTTCTGGTTATTACTTCATTTTCCACTGCTGTGATAAAACACCATGGCCAAAGCCATGCACAGAAGAAAAGTTTGAACTGGTTTGTATTCCAGAGCAATAAGAACCCACCGTGACTGGGAATGATGACATCTGGGCTTCAAGCAGGAAGCGAAGAAAACAAACTGGAAATGGCTCGAGGCTGTACGCTCTCAAAGCCTGCCTCTGAAGTCGACTCCCTTCAACAAGGTCACACCTACCTCCTAAGTTACCCAGACAGTATCACTGACTAAGGATGAAGTATCTGAGTGCCTGAGACGAGGGACTTGTAGTCAGACCACCACAGTGTGTCTATGTTCAGTTGAAGGCACAGTCCCCAAAGGGCATTTCTACTGGCAGTAAACTAGACCCTGTCTTAGTAAATCTCTTTCCTCTTCTCTTTGAAGATAAAAAGAAGCAACAACAGCAGTAACAATGACAACAAAAAACCCAGGTTTGTTGAATGTGAAGTTACAGAAGGTCTTACGAGGTCGAACATTATGAGGCTGATCTAACAAGGTGAATTTTAGTAAGGACTCATGTAAGGTCCTCCATTGCTCTGACTCATATAAAATCATCAATCCTTTCATTAAGAGAACAAAGGTGGATTAAAATAGAATTTAGCTGTAGCTCATTTGAGAGTCAGGAGCCTTAGCCAACAGTGAACTCAGTTACATTTTACAGCACAAAGTGTCTTCCAGAAGGCTGTATCCTCTGACCCTGTATAACACACAGCAGGAGCAGGATGTCTACGGCCCGGCGCTGCAGTGTTAATCGGTTTTTATAGTGCAACACTTGATTTGGGAAACTCCAATGTAGAAGATTTCATAGACTTGTAAGCACCATTAACCAAGGAGCAAGTGTCTAAAAGAAATCAAAGATGTGTATCCTGCTGATCAATGATTCAGGAAGCTGTGATGACTCTACAGGCCTTTTTAGTCCTGGATAGTCCAAAAGTCCATCTGCCGTAATCAGGGATCTTGAAATTTTTATTGATTTTGTGGTTTTTAGTTTATAAATTAGAATCATTCTTTCTATATACCCAGTGAGTTCCTGAGGAAGAATGCTACCTCAAACAATATTAGGAAGACCATAAAAAGGCTGTTGCACAATTATTTGAACCACACATCCTCATCCTATAGACTAGAGGGGAACAACAGGCATGACTTCTTCCTAGGCCAAAGTCACGTCCTATGTTCTGCTCTGTTCTTTTTACTTTCTTTTCTTTTGCTCTTTTGAAAAGTGTTTCAGAAGATGGAGAAAGGGCTCGGCAGTTAGGATCACTGGCTGCTCTTAGAGGACTTGAGTTCAGTTCTCAGCATCCACATTCGGCAGCTCACAACTGCTTGTAATTCCAACTCCAGGGCCTCTGACAACCACTTCTGGACTCCACGGGCACCTGCACTCATGTGACATAGACTCACATGGGTACATACATATACACATAAATAATCAAATAAATATTTTGAAGGTTTTCCATTGGTGTGTCTCATTGTACATGATGCTGAGTTGCAAAAGGACATTTTCATGTAAGTCTATAACATACTTTGAGCACATTCCTCACATACCACAGTGTCCTACTCTTACCCTGAACTCCACCATCCTCTTTATTCTCTGGACAGTTTTCTTTCTACTACAAACTTAGTTTTTTTTCTTCTCCAGCACCTGGGATTGAACCCAGGGCCTTGTGAGTCCAGATGACTGCTCTGTTACTGAGTTACATCCCTAGACTCAGAAAGATGCTTGGCCATTACATATAGCTGTGAGAAATGGTCAGAACTCTGTCTGTCTCAGAAGACTGAGTTCTTGGAGAACTTCAGGCAAAGACCAACGGTCAGTAGACAGGATCTGAGCTCCAGATGGAGGTGAGCTAGATGACTCTGAATCATGACAGTCCTGAAAACTCTTCAATCCAATGAAATCCAAGCTCAGCCTCAGTGAGAATGGTAGAGCAGCCCATGCCATCATCAAAAGCCTTGACTCACTTCCTGTCCTAGCTATCTTTCTGTTGCTGTGATAAACATCATGACCAAAAGCAACTTGGGGAGGAAGGGGTTGATGTAATGGATTTTTCTTTGGGCTGCCAGCTCACAAAAAAAAACATGGAGACTTATATTAATTATGAAAGCTCACCCTATAGCTTAGGCTTGTCCCATTATGTCTTATAATTTAAATTAACCCATTTGTTTTACTCTACATCTTGCCTGGTGGCTTTTTACTTCTCTTTCATCTTGTACCTCTCCTGCTTCCTCTCCATGTCCTCTGGCATTTCTCTCGCACCTAGATCCATCTCCTCTTCCTCTTTCTCCTGCCTGGAAGTCCTGCCTAACCTCTTCCTGCCTAGTTATTGGCCATTCAGCTCTTTATTAAACCAATTCGAAGGTTCCTTGGCAAAGATACATCTTCACAGTGTACAAGAAGATTATTCCACCACAGGTTTATATCAGCTTCCAGCTTACAGTCCATCGTGAAGGGAAGTCATGGCTGGAACTCAGGGCAAGAACCTGGAGGTAGGAACTAAAGCAGAGACCATGAAAAAACACTTCTTACTGGCTTGTCCCTCATAGCTCACTCAGCTTGATTTTTTTGTACAACCCAGAAACAACTGCTCAGGGATGGCACCACCCATAGCGGGCAGGGACCTCTCACACCAATTATCAATCAAATAAATGCCCCCACAGACATGCCTACCATCCATCCAATCAGCTAGAGGCATTTTCTCATTGACGGTCCCTCATCCCAGATGTGTCTAGGTTTGTTGCAAGGTGACAAAAACTAACCTACACACTCTCCTAGTGTGATCTCACACTGCATTTTCATGCCTCAGATCCCCAGTGCCCTCTGCAGCACTAGTCCCCCACAGACATGCTTCAGTGAGCACTTCTTTCCTTGAATAGACTGCCAGGGTCTGTTCTAAGAGTCCTCTCTGTTTCTTTTGTATCTCTTCTGGGCTCTGCTTCATCTCCTGTTGGCTTACCTCTTTATTCCAGCTTTTGACATGGTTACCGGAATCTGAAAGAGTAGCCAAAGGCTAGCACCTCACTTTGAGGGGTGTTCACCAAAGGTGGGGCAGAGGTTACTTGAGAAATGGTCTTCACGCCCATCCTTGAGCAGCTAATTCTGAGGTGAATTATAAATGGTTCCTGGATATTAGATCATAGAACCCTTTCGCTCTCTCTCCCGGAAGTGAGACCACACCACTCCTGCAGTCTGTTCCTTAGGAAGAATCGACAAGCCCTGTCTGGTCTCAACAAGAAAAGCAAGTCCAGCCCCTCCTCCTTGTAATTGTGAGGTAAGACTGTGGTCCTTCCTAGTGCCTGCCTCCACATTCCTTGGCACACAGACTAGGCCAGGCTAAATCATTTGGTGTGTAACTCCATGACACCCCCCAGAAATCTATAATAAAAGTCAGAAACCTCCTCTGTTCGGGGATTTGAAGGTTCTTTCTTCAGATCCCTATTTTATCTTTCACAGTTAACAGTGAGTAAGAAATCAGCACTGGCCTCCTCTGTCAGCTGTGCCATCACAGGACGCCTCTAAACAGAATAAGTGTAACCGGGAACAATAGGCCACTTCTCTTGGCAGAATGTCACAACACATGGTGAATTCTTCCTTAGAAACACACGTAGCACAGGAGAGAAGTTTATGAAAGGGAGAAGAAATAAAGCTGATTTGAGATTGAAAAGAAAGAGCTCTCACCAAGACTCCATGTACCACCTGAATTTTTAAAAGAAAAGAAAGAAAAAAAAGCCTCTCAGGAGTCCTGCCTAATTTATGCAATTATAATATTCTACATTCTGAATGAAATTTCACAGCCCTTCGTCCACGAGAAACAAGCCTCGGTATAATTTTAATCTCCAGTCTCTAAATAACGTAAAATCCAATTCACAGAGTCACATTATTACCCTGAGAATCGATAATTTTTTCAATAAATGAGTTTAACAAAAAGGTAATTTACTTGCCGAGTTTACAAGGGTGATGCTCACTTGTTTTCTGTCACAATTTCCATATTCGTGTCAGGTTAACTGTCTGACTAATATCACCCAACACTTCCCAATGATTGATCTGCGTAATAAAAAATAATCCTGTATACACCGTTCCTTGGAAGAAATTAAAGAGCCTTGCTGGCATTAGTCAAAATCCCATGACTTGTGCTGTGAAATGCTCAGAGAAGTCAGCTCTGGGTCCCCATGAGAGCCATCTAAAGCCCCACATGCTGCAGAACAGGACGTTTTTTTTTTTTTCATTGAATCTTCTCATCTCTCCTTTTCCATCCTACAGGTCTCGTCATCTCTGGCTCTTTCTGCCAGCTCAGCCCTTCTAATTTCCCTCCTCTCCTTGGCTCCCCTGCCTCCTTCCTTCTCTCTCTCCTCCTCCAGTATATCTGTAGTATGGTTGTTATAGTACAGTTTTTTTCTTCTGAGCGTAGCATGACCACCATTTTGAAGTCCAGATTGTCTTGACCCAGGAGCTATAACAGCTGGTTGAGTAGAACAACATAGAGGGAGTTAGGTTTATGGTGATCAGAGCTATTGACCCTCCCTTGTCTAGAAGGAGAGAGGAGACCATCACCGGGGATTGCAGCCATGACTCTTTCTTGCCCATCTCCACTCCCAGCTGCAAGTGATAGTAAGAGAAGCAAGGGTATCCAGGAAATGGAAGGTTAATTAAAAGTAGGACTCCATGATGCAATTTCCCTGGGGTTGCCAGCCATGATGAAGTGAGACTTGGCAGTGAATCAGATATCTGAGGGTCTCCCAGGCTCTTGTGAATGGTCCTTCAAACCACGCTCTTCAAGCAAGCCCAGGAAAGTCATTGGTTGACCAAGTTGGACTTGGGTGGAATCACTAGTTTAGTCTGTAGTTGATACCCTATGTGGGTGAGTAGACATTTGTTCACATCCTCCACCCTGAGGAAAGATCGTGTAACTCCATCTCTTACCATGTGTCATTCTGTGGGAGGGCAATCCTTTAAAGGTGCCGTTTTTCTTTACACCAGTTATCGACCGATACACCCAACATAAACAGCTCCAGTGAGGAAGGTTTTCCCTGGGCTCGGTTTCAAAGGGTCCAGTCCGTGGTCTCTTGGGCTTCTTGCATTCAGCAGAACATCATGTCCATGGGGATGTGTGGCAGAAGGGTAACTTTTCAGTTCATGATGTGGAGTGTGGAGAAGCCTGGGGATCAGGTAGACCCTTCAAAAGCATGCCCTTAATGACTTACTTTCTCTAACTGGGCCCCATTTCTGAAAGCTTCCAGAAACTTCCCAAATACCACCATCAGGTGGTACGTTAAATACAATGAGTCTGGAGGTAAGATATTTCATATGCAAACCATAATACCCCAGTGTTGGTTAGCTTTAACTGCCAACTTGATACAACCCAAGAAAGATCATCTGGGAAGACACTCTCAACTGAGGGACTGTCTAGATCAGGTTGGCTTGTGGACGTGTCTGGAGGGGATTGTCTTGATTGTTAATTGAGGTGGAGGGTCGAATACGGGCAGCACCATTTCATGGGCTGGGCCTGGGCTGTGTAAGAATGGAGAAAGCCTGCTAAGTGTAAGCAAGCACCCACTTCTGCCTTTGTTTCTCTCTGCTGTTGACTGGATGGGACGGGACTAGCTGCTTGAGTTCTCGCACTGGCTTCTCTGAAATCCTGGAATGGGACTTGGAATCATAATCCAAACAAACCTTCCCCTCCCCTCAGTTGCTGGAGGTCAGGGTGTTTGATCCCAGCAACAGAATGAAACTTCGAGAAGTCTTAACAGAATGGTCAAAGAGAACGTAAGAAGTCTCCGCGATCCATGCATAGTGTTTGTGAAGGCATTTAAAACACAAAACAAGAAAGTGTCGGATTTTTCTGGGAGGTCTTCTGAGTGCTCTTCTAGGTGAGTCTGTGGTTGCCCACCGTAAAATGCACTTGAGTTTTGGTCAGATATCCATCCTATTTAATAGCTGGAAGAGTGTGTGGGGCCCCGGGGGAAACCGCGGAGCTCAAGGTAAGAGATGGGAGAGCTGACACTTTCTGTCATTTCCTTTCGACACACAGCCTGTGGCTGTGGAAGACAAGTGGATGCAATTTTAAAAGCCCATCTCTCCTCTCTCTCTCTCTCTCTCTCTCTCTCTCTCTCTCTCTCTCTCACACACACACACACACACACACACACACACACACACACACACACACACAATCCCCTGCCAAACATTAACCAAATGAAACAGCCTCTGAGCAGAACTAAGACAGCAAGCTGCAGATCTCAAATATTAGGAAGACAAACGCATTTAACTTATTTGACTTGAATAATTGCCCTGTATTACTAAGAGCAAACAGTCATTTCTCCTCCTGGCAGATATGAAGTCTTGGTATTCCGGGGCTGAATGGAGTTTTTTGTTTTTCTTTCATAGAAATTTCCTGCTCGTGGGAATGCTTGAAACTAGTCAATGGTTCAGCAATGTCCGACCGGCTCTTATTATTGTAAAAATGTATCATCTAAAAATGTTAGATCTGGGGGCAAATCTTTCAGATAATCAACTGCTTTATTTTGTTTTGTTTTATTCTGTTTTGCTTCATTTATCATGGGACCCAACGTAGTGAGACCCAGGAGATTTTTCAAAAGAACTAACTGCCCCTGCTACAGCTGACCAGACGGAAAGTCAGGGAAATCAGGTGAGTCACCTAGCTCATACAGCCAAGGGTGGATGCTGAGAGGACACGCGTTTTATGGGGACTGTTGGAAAAATACCACAAGACAGGCTTTCCCAGTGAGGCATCAAACCCCAGTGAAAGCCCCGAGACTGGGCTGTTCCTGCCTTCAGTCTTTTCTCCCAGCTGCTTCCGGTCTGGGGAGCTGGCTCTGTTGGGACAGTGCTTGTGCTGTGTGCACAGAGTTCTGGGATCTCTCACAGCATGACATAAAATCAGGCATGGTTGTATGGGCTTGTAATTTAGTACTGAGGAAGCGGAGGCAGGAAGATCAGAAGTTCAAAGTCGTCCGGGGACCCAGGAGACCTTGTTTCAAAAGAAAAACCAAATAACAATACATTCCTATGCTCTCATAAAATCTATTTAGGTCACTTCTTTATTGCGGGGCATTAAAATGTTAAGATTTTGGGTTTAGATTTCACATTTCCTCTTTTAGTTTTTCATACAATAAAGATGTAAATTGGGCCAGAGAAAAGGTACTTGTTGCTCTTGCAGAGGACTGGAGTTTGGATCCCAGCACCCACATCAGGCAGCTCACAACTGCTAGTAACTCCAGCTCCAAGGCACATGACACCCTTTTCTGGCCTCTTCAGGCACCTGCTCTCACATGTGCAAACATGCACATGCACGCATATAAAAACAAAAATGAATCTGAAAATAATTGCATGCCCTGGTTGCTACACCAAGATGGAAGGACAGAACCCAGCTGAAATGACTACATTAACTGCTGTGGGGTCAGGGTTTCCCTCAGAGAAAGAAGTCATTTGTGGTCAGCAGCGGGGCGAATGCTGCAGTAAACGCATTTCTTAGCATCATAAGTCTTCTCTGTCTTTCTCAGACTTTGGAGTTGTCTTTATGTATTCAAAGTTATAGAGCTAAAGCTAGCCAGACTGGCTTCTAATGACACTCTTTTTTTTATTTTTTATATTTTTGCTTAGAGCTAGATAGTGTCTAAAGAGCTTCAAGACAGATTCATAAACACTTTGATTTTCTGAATCTGGAGCCTAGGTGCTATTCTAGTCTGGTAACTGATATAGTTCACGAAAAGAAAATCGACCTTCTTCAAGCTTAAATTGTCCAATATAATTTTTAAAAAGTATTTTGTATGCACGATGGCAAAACATACAAATGCATTAAAACTATTAGAAGCAGGGCTGGAGCGATGGCCAGCAGTTAAGGGCATGTACTGCTCCTGTGGAGGACCAGAGCTGGGTTCCTTGCACTTTTATCTGCTGACTCACAACACTTTGTCACTACAGCTCTAGGGACCTGAAACTGTCTTCTGGGATCGGCAGGCACCTACATTCACTCATACACACCCACACAAATATGCACACACATGCACATAATTTAAAAGTAAGGAAAACAAGTCTTTTTTTTTAAGAAGCAAAATAGTCAAGGTAGGAAATGATAGAACCAGAATACTCACTTGCAACCCAAGAAGAAGATGGTACTAGGCAATGAAATTCAAGTGAATTTGAATGATCACCCACCCATCTAGGGCATCTGACTTGTCTTTTTTTAAACTCTTTTTTCCATTAGGATGCTTCAATGCACAAAATATAAACAAGTCGACTATAAGAATATATGAAAATCTCAAGAATTGCTGGAAAAGCATATATAGCTTTCAATATGCATTTGGGAGCGTGAGAAATGTGTTAAAAAAAAACTAGGGATAAATATACACTTTGTCAACATGATTTCTAAAGCATCTATCTTAATGGTGACACATTGGAAGCACCTGTCACAATCAGGAGCAAGAAAACGACAGGAATCAGCATTTTTGCCAAGTTATAAAATGCAGCCGTAAGACACTGTGGCTAATTGCATAAGACATGAAGAAAAGCCAACATAGAAAGTCAACTAAACTGCTGAAGTGTAACTGGATTCATCATTAAATAGTAAATTACATGGTAACTGAAAATGTATAAACTGCTTAAGGGCAAAAATATGGTCTGCATCATTAGGGAATACTAGTGCCTAATAAGATAGTTTTTCTAAACAAATATTAAGCCAATATCTGTTAGATGGATGGAGCAGGATGCCAAGGTATACCTGAGTAAGGAGATCAACAATTCCACTCCCCCCCCCCCAAACAACTATAAACTTGAACAAAAACAACTATCTCCGTGCTGTTAGAATTTACCGGGAACACATGCCAATTCCACAGCATGTACACTTGAAAAACTGCAGATTTTGAACACTAATAGAAGCCAATAGTGCTCTTTGGGACAGCTCCCATTCTCCCTCCAGCTTGTTTCATGTGGACAGTGCCAGAGTAGGGCAACGTGGCAGCTAGCAATTTTATTCTTGAGGTTCTACTGGGTGTGGTAGTAATTCTTCACTGCTGTGAGGAAACGCATGGTCAGTTTCAGGGACTTCCTGAAGCTCTTTCGAGTTGTTTACCTTCTGCGGTAAGGATCTTTCCTGGGAAATGGAATGTTTTAATCTTGGAGGAAACTGAAACACAACAAAAACTACTCTTCTCAATGCAGCCGGGGAACAAGGGGTCTAGGAACAGGCTGCATTTTTCAAATGAATGCCCTTGGTGACCGACTTCCTCCCACTAGACCTCACCTCATGATAGCCCATTCTACTGTGAGCTCATCAGTAGACAAATTACTCCCCTCAGTAGTGTTACCAACTAGGGACAAAGCTTTCAACACACGAAGAGACACTTCATATCCCAACCATAACGCTGGGCACACTTAATTTGCACAAGTGGCCATGTGTCATGGTGGATGGAAGTGGCAGTCTCAGTAGGAGAATAGCAGAGAGGTGTTTAAGAAGACCCAGGAGGGCCGGGCGGTGGTGGCACACGTCTTTAATCCCAGCACTCGGGAGGCAGAGGCAGGCGGATCTCTGTGAGTTCGAGGCCAGCCTGGGCTACCAAGTGAGTTCCAGGAAAGGCGCAAAGCTACACAGAGAAACCCTGTCTCGGAAAAAAAAAAAAAAAAAAAAAAAAAAAGAAGACCCAGGAGGTAAATAAAATCTGGAGAAAATGGAAAGCACACTGAACTCTGAGTGTGGACCCCTCTGAGTGTGGACCCCTCCCTGAAGCTGAGACCCATCCATAGAGAACAGAAATCTTACTGTCCCAGGTATTTTGAATCCATCCTTTGCTCAATTGCAGATGGACCACAAAGCTAACCAGAAAGAATAGAGCCTAGATGTCAGACTCATCAATTAAAAACAATACTCATTTTTCAAAGGAACAGAGACAAGCAGCCACCAAAGTGAGACTCATTTCATAGATTTAGCTTGAGCTACTTACTAAATCAAACAAGCACTAAGACCAAGTGAATTGAGGCCCAGAGTTGCTACAAGCGAGAGGGGGGGGGGGGGGGAGAGAACTGGATTTGGAGGGAGAGGTGACAGTTGATAGAAACTGTCTGTTAGAGTCATCCACAGCTGTGTCAGCCGCCCTCCCTTGCTTTTCAAAGGCATGCCTCAGAAAGCTCTTAGCTTCCTCCCTAGCAGTCTTCAGTTAAGTTCATCCAGGGACAGGTATCTGTGGGAAATGGGGACAGAGGGACAGACAAAGCTTCCTTGCCGCTTGACTTTGGCCTGAGACCCTGGTCACATCCTCTACAAGGGTCTGCGCCTGTGGAGAAGCCCAACCTGACAGCATCATCTTTTCCCTGTGTCCCTCCATCCCTGGAGATGGTATCAGTTCCCTGACACCTCAGTTCCCCTTCTCCAGCCTATTATTTTACCCCTCCCAAGACCCCCCAGTCCATATGCAGTTAGGGTAGAATTGCATGCCAGTGACTGGCAGGAGAAGGTGGAAACTCAGGTCAAGGTCCAGTGACCAGCCCCATGCCCTCCTTTTAAGAAGGAATGTCAACGATCAACAAGCCCCGTGTTGTTGACTTGTAAGCAGGAAGAGCTCTCATGAAGATGATGGGTGTTTTATGTGGGTCATTTCATACTCTTGACACTTGACTAATTAGGGTCCTATGTCCTTTGATCCACATTCCATGGCCTAATTCATCATCCTACTGGTCAATCACTGGCCATATTCATGATGGAAAGTAGAAAATTCATCCAATTCTGGCTTCATGTCAGAGCTGGAGTAAGACGAGCTGCTTCCTCTCTGTTGTGGCTGGCCCAGCTGGGTTCATGAACCTGACTGAGGTTAGCAGGAGATTAAGAAAGACACAAATAGCATAAACAAAGCTGGGATCTTGTGGGGTGGACCATAGGCCCTCTGATGGAGGTAGACCAGCAGCCTGGAAACTCAGTGCGTTTACTATAAACTGCAGGAAGGAGTCCTTTTAGCAAGGCTTAGTATGGTGTCTCCGTGGGAGAGCAGTCTCAGGCTGCAATCATCTGAGTGAGGGAGCTGAGGTAAGAAAGCTGCAGCCAATACCTTCCACACACTGTCAACATCCATCCTCGGACCAGGGGAGGGCTTTGCTGCTGCAGGCTGCTAAAATATGTGAAGTAGGAATTCAGCTGATTATGACAAACCCATACCTGGAAGAAGCCAAGGGCCTCCCAGAGGTAAAGCCGGGGCTTAAGGAGTCTTGGTGATAGTTGGCCTTTGCTTATTAGCCATTTCCTGCTATGAATTTCTCGTGTGCTATTGTAGCTTTTCCATCATTCATTGGGCACAATTTCCCCTCTACTAATGGAATATTTCGATAACCTTCTGTGCAGTAATGCAACCAGGATCCTTAATTTCTGGCCTTTCTGTAATTGTCCTCATTAGCAGCATCCGGCCAGGATCATCCCCAGATAGACAAAGTATCTTATCAGAAATACCTCTGTACTCTCTAAGAACAGACGTAAGCATCCAGACTATCTGTTTGAGAAGGCCTGGCGGATGTGCTAATTAAGCTTAACTTTCTCCTTTCCAAAGTCTTATCTCTAGTTTTAGATCCACCCTTAACAATGAACTCAGAACTAAAGGGTTCCTACTTTACAGGTACATCTAGCTGTGGCGGAAGTTGCCTAGCCAAGTTGCCTAGCGACCGAGCATACTTCCCCCACCCTGCCAGAAATGGTGGGAGCAGAGATAGCCTGGAGAGACAAGGGCCAAAGGGATAAAAGGCAGTTTTATCTTCAGAGCAAGATGGAGAAGAAAAAAAAGAATGGAAGAACTAGATGGGGAAGAACTAGGGGAACGAACTGAGATGGGGAGAACTAGATTGGAGGAGAACTAGATTGGAGGGCTAGAAGAGAATACTCATGGAAGATGAGGAAGAACCAGATGAGGAAGAACAAGATGAGGAAGAAGGAGATGGGAGAGGAGCTGAGATGGGAAAGAACTAGACAGATGAGAATGACCAAGATGGAACAGAACTAATGAAGGAATTAAGATAGCACTCAGAGGAACAGCAGATAAACGTAGAGAGAAATTCAGCAAGAAAGGAGCTAGGCATGAGAGCAGAACAGAAGCTGTTTAGAGAGAGAACTGACTCAGAGGAATAAAGTTCACCGACTAAGAGTTTCGTGTACGTAGATTCATTTTATATTGTCAAAGATTAGATTATCAGCTGGTTATAGATTTTTCCTGGACCCTGGGAGAGGACTATGGAGAAGCTGGACCCCCACAGTCCCCGTTACTTTGCCAATTCCTTGATATTCACCCAGGGAAAGCTTTGCCATTTCCAAGGGCCTAAGGCATTGGCACCTACGACATGACTGTGCCCAAGCCAACAATGCACATTCACTTAAGACTTCAGCCACTCTCCACAGCACTCCATCTTTTCGTTTTCTTTATGATTCCTTTGAAGAACTGAATTACCCACATTATTCATGCTGGAATCATAAGGAGAGACAAAGGGAATTATGGTGATATTGTGTTCCCCAAAATATTGTGCACCCTAATAAACTTATCTGGGGTCAGAGAACAGAACAGCCACTAGATATAGAGGCCAGAAAATGGTGGCACACACGCCTTTAATCCTAACATTCCAGAGGCAGAGATCCGTCTGGATCTCTGTGAGTTCAAAGCCACACTGGAAACAGCCAGGCATGGTGGTGACACACGCCTTTAATCCCAGGAAGTGATGGCAGAAAGGTATATAAGGCGTGAGGACCAGGAACCAGAGCTGGTTAAGCTTTTAGGCTTTTGAACAGCAGTTCAGCTGAGATCCATTCGGATGAGGACACAGAAGCTTCCAGTCTGAGGAAACAGGATCAGCTGAGGAATTGGCAAGGTGAGGTGGCTGTGGCTTGTTCTGCTTCTCTGATCTTCCAGCATTCACTCCAATACCCGGCTTCAGGTTTGTTTTTATTAATAAGACTTTTTAAGATTCATGCTATAGGGAATGGGTAACATGAGCCAGTAGAACGACCCTGACTCTCCACTCACATCCCAGCTCAGGGGCATGATCACAGCCACGAGGACTGGTGTCTTGCAGGCAGACATTTGGAGTTAACAAGAGAAAGAAGAAAAGCCAGTGAATTCGGACTCTGAGGAGAAGACATGATTGTAGTCTTGGGCTTTGCTGGCTTCTGCTTTCCATACCCCGAGGATGTCTTCTGGAGAAAGAAGACTCTGGGTGACTCCAGAGGCTGTTGGCTTCATAAATCTGGTAAGCGGAGCTTTTAAGAGGGTTAAAGGGCTTCCGGGTGGAAACGCCAGCTTGTTTCAGTTGTACGGCTCCACTGTCAATTATTTCCTCATGCTATAGAATTTTATTTATTTTCCTTCAGCACTTAAAGATGCTATTGCATTATCCTCTACTAGCATGGCAGTTTGCCAGGGCTTTCCAGCGATGAGTTCTGCATTCCAGCGGGTGTTTCCTGTATTGCTTGTTAAGAGCCATGGTCCACAGGAAGTCTCCCATCATAGTTGTAAGTCAAAGCTTCCACTCAGTTGCTTAAAAGAGTGTCCTTTAATGTCTAATGTCACAGGTCTTGTGTCCTGGGACTAACGTTCAAAACTTTGTTCAGTGTTCAAGCTATTACCTATGTATTACTAGAGATTTCATACGTGTATACAATGAAACGTTTGTGCACATATGTACAATTTCCTTCCTCCAACTCCCACTACATCCCCCCCACGTGTCCCCTCCCAGCTTCATGTCTTCTAAAACACCCCAAAACAAAATAGCAGCAGCCACAACAAACGGTAAACAGAGCTGCTCCTTGGCACATGCTATGGACCGTCACCAGAGCTGGGTCATACCCCCGGAGAAGAATGATTCTCCCTCCCAATAACTGTCGTTAGGAATGGGACCTCATGGGCTCATCCCCACACATGCTGAAGTTTTGGCTGGCTTGATCTTGTGCAGCTAGCCAAGGCACATGAGCTCATGAGTGCAGTGGCCATGTCGTGTCCAGCAGACAGGATTTCATAGTGTTCCTCCCTGTCCTCTGGCTCTCACATTTGTTTTTAATTTCCTTAATATTCCCTGAATGAGATTGAGGTAGCACTCAAACGCTTGCCCAGCCCCAGACTCTGTGTGTCCCGGTGAACTTGTATACCTCTAGAACAGCGACTCTGAAGCCGAGACACTTGCACTGTCAGTTACATTTTTATTCCCCTTTCTACCCTTAAAAAGACAAATCTATGGTAGAGTTTAAACTAGAAGAGCTTTAAATCCTCATTCATGACCATGTGACCCTTTGCCAAATAGTCTGTTGCTTTCTTCCTTTAATAAATTATTTTTATACTGTTCTGTTTTTGAGATTATAATATGATTACTTCATTGCTCCCCTTCTCTTTCTTCTCTTCAGGCCCTCTTGTGTACCCCCTTGCTCTCTCTCAAATTCACTGCTGCTTCTCTTAATTGTTTTGTGTGTGTGTGTGTATGTTCCTAAACATATAAAACATAGAAACACAGCCTGTTTAGTCTGTATAATGTTACTTCTCTGTATATTTTCAGGGCTGATCATCTGGTACTGGATAACCAATCGGCGTGCTCCTCCCTGGGGAGGACCATTTCTCTCACTCTCAACACTCCTCGGTTGCCTGTTGTTCTTTGCCCTGGGTTGCAGGCCTAGGAGATGCGCCCTGCACACATTAGCATGTATGAGTGCCATCCTTGTTCAGATCTTACGAGGCAGCCATGTGGGTGAGACTTCTCTGACATTTCTAGGAGACTCAACCTCACACCAAACGCCCTGTTCTTTGTGTCTTTCAATCTCTCTGAATTCTCTTCTGCAATGATCCCTGAGCCTTAGGTACAGGGAAAGTGTTGGAGATATATCACTTAGGATGGAGCTCCACAACTCTGCATTTTAATCAGCTGTGGTCTTCTGCAATGGTCTCCATTTGTTGCCAAGAGAAGTTTCCTTGATGAAGGGTGAGGGCTGCACATACCTGTGGCTACAAGGATGAATATTTAGGATGGAGTTAGGGATTGTGTTGGTTTAGTAAAGTGGCAGTGGTAGGTTCTCTTCCAAGACCCATGACTTCACTAGGCCTGGGTAACTGGCTAGGTTTTCAGTACCAGGCATGGTCTCTGGTTTTCATTTACACACACACACACACACACACACACACACACACACACACACACACGGGGGGGAGGGGGTTAAGACCCCTCCTGTTGAGAGGGCCTCAAGTTCAATGAGAGAGTTATTGGGTACCGACAAGAATGCACGCTACTGCTGCACCCTTGGGGTGATCATGTTCTGTTGGTTGCTGTTGTGGTTCATAAGTGTCATAACTGGGGAGGACTGTTGGTGGCTTCCCTTCTTTGGAAACCTGCTTGGTGCCTTCTGGTGCCATGAAAGCTAGTCCTTGGGGAGCAGGCTTTCAAGTCAGATCCAGCTCACAACCTCCGGGGTATCTGAGCTATGACTGTTTTCTTATTTGTATTTATTTCCCCTTCTTTTTTATTCCATGATTTTAGGTTTTTACCTTTCACAATTTCCTAAATGTGTCTGTATGTTGTAATTATTTTCTGATTTATTTCCTGGGGGTTGATAGCTCATTATACCTACTTTTATTTAACAGTGAAAGAAGATCTGATAGGCAAAAGAAAAAAATTAGTCTATGGACTATGGATGAATAAGAACACAATAAAAATTAAATCCAACTTTCTAGTAGCAGCACTAAGCACACCTAGTTCATGGATCTCAAGTGCTTGTTCCACTTCCTAGTAAAAAGAACGGGGTTCTTGGAGAAAGGGGTGCTAGTGGGGCAGGGCAGAAACTGTCCAAGATGATCCTCAGCATCGTATAGAACCAGAAGGAAAGGTTGGAGAGATGATGCAGCACTCCTCGGTTCAAAGCACTTGCTGTTCTTGTAGAGGACCAGAGTTGGGTTCCCAGTACCCACATGGCAGCTCACAATCATCTGTAACTCCAATTCCAGGGGGTCTGACACCTCCTGGTTTCCATGGGTACTGTGAGCACATAAGCTTTCTCTCTGTCTGTCTGTCTCTCTCTCTCTCAAACACACATGCACACACACTAAAAGAGTATTAAAACAGGACACATGTCAACTTAAAGAGCCCCTCAAATGAAAAAACAGAACTTTAAGACATTAGAGTATAACTGAAGTATAAAACGGATGCCGCACTAATCAAAACATTTGAGGGAATCTATTAATGGATGGGAAAGAAAAAACAAATCTATACACAGGAGAACTCTGGGAAACCCACATCTGCACAACAGCTTCACAGAAGGAGACGGTAATTCTAGACTCCTTAGTGCAGAGGTCTTCCTTCTAGAGAGCCAATCTGGAAAGAGAGAGGAAAAGAAACTTCACTGCAGAGAAACCCGACAAGTAACCCGGAGATCAAGGTCAAATGTCAACAGCGTCCTGTTGAGCCATATTGCCTGATGGGAATTTGGAGGCAGCAAACATGCACTGCCTTGTCAGCCAGCTTAACCAATTTGTTCAAAGAAAGGTGGTCTAAGGGATGAAGAGGGGTACAGAATGAGACAGAGATCACTGTTAGAGAGAGCGATAGAAAGATAAAGGAATTATGGGGGGAGAACGTGAGTATGTTTGATGATGACACACCTTGGAAACATTCCTTGCTTCAAGTCATTCTTTTTGGCTACAGACAAAACAATAGCACTCTTTGTTACATTTTTGTATGCGATAGCATTGAACTTTGCTCATACTCACCCCTACTAACCTCCCAATCCCTCCCCTTTCAGCTTTCCTTACTTCCTCAAACAAGCCCTTTCGGCTTCTGTATTATCTACACATGTGTACATAGATTTAACTGTAGCTTCTGAGTGTGGGAGAAAATATGCTGTATTTTGAGTCCCTCCTCCGCCATTACCAATTCTTGTTCTCCCCTTCTTCCCTGTGGACCCCTTCTTTAACCCTTAGGGTCCTTCTTCGGTTTTCATGTCCTTGGACGTGTTCTTAGGTTGATAGGGAACGAGTCAGTAAGTAGAGAAAAGCTGTATCTAAGAGAAAGGAGAGGGGCAATGTGATGGATTGCAAAGGCACCGGAAAGAAATCCTCCCAAGAGCAGGGACTTGACTAGTAGATGGGCTTGCTCATCAGGGAAAGAAGGAAGGAGAGATTTCAGATAATAAACTGAGAAAGTAAGCTTGTCCCTGTCCTGTAAAGGAGACCAAACCAGGAGTTACAGACTGGAAGTCTGACAGGCTTGAAGGTTGAACTTGGCTATCAGAAGTTCAGTGTTGACCTTTGAGATGAGTTGCCATGGAGTGACAATGGCTCAGAATCCAGTGAGCAAAGGAGTCACTGGGGGCAGGTGAGGAGAATATGACAGCAAACACACATTTTCCTTCCAATTATCAGGACTGAAAGGGGAATAGAGAGATTGAGCGGCAGCTAGATTTCAAAAGAAAACCACTCCGATTTTAAAACAATCTCTTAAATTGTGATGTGTTCGAGAATCATCGTACATTGGCAGTAGCTGACGTGAGACACAAATCTTTATTTTGTTCGTAATGAGACTTCCGGAGCTGCATTGTCAGGGCACAATAGACTGCAAATTACCTATCACTCATCCAAAGGCAGCAAAAATTAGCACCAAGACTCTGGTGTGTACATAAGCCTACAAAGCCAAGGATTTCTGAACTTCATATTCAAGTCAAGATGTTTTTAGGTGAGTATTCAACACACATGCTTATTCTCCCCAATAACCACTTTCATTTATCTCTGTTCTATAATCCGTAAAATGGGCTTGTCTGAATAGATGAAGATTGGGGGAAATCAAAGGGAACAAAATAAACACTTGAAGACTGCACCTAGGAGTTTAAGACACACCAGCAGTCTGGCTAGCAGGCCCAGTGTAATCTTCAACCCTCCACAAAACATCAATGAAGACAAAATATTGGTGGGGGGCGGGGATGAGGGGCAGGAGGTGAAATTTCATTAACTCCCCCAAAATGTCAATTTGTCAAAAAGATGATGGAGGAATAGAATGTGGAGAGGTCAGCCCACACAAGCTTTGTTAAACCCAATAGACAATATTAAAAGAGAGAGAGCGAAAGCAAAATGTGGCCTCCCTCCCCGACTGCCAATATCCTGGGTAGAGAGTCCTGAGGGAGCATATCGGAAAATCGAAGCTGGTCTCCTCCCCAGCACCTCCAGCTATACCTGAACAATTGCTTCCTAAATGAACCCACTTACAGGCACTAATTGCCTGGAAACAAGAGGCCAAGTGTATGACAAGGAGTAATCAAGGAAAGGAAATCCTAGAAGCTAGATCCATCCATGGGAGCAAACTGAAAGCGCAATGGTCTCTAATAAAAGTCCACACTGAGGTGACTGAAACACCACACAGCGAAGTTACAAGACTGTCTCCTGGTTCCTGAGAACTTGGGTAGATTAGTAATGCCTGGAGCTGTCACACTCAAGGGTTCTCTCAAAAATGCTGGCCTGGTGCCTCCCAGCCTGCACTTCAAGCAGACACGGAATGCCAGCAGAATGTCTGGACTCTATAGCCTCCGTGCTGCCAATATGGCTGTGGAGAACCTCAGCTTAGGTTCTGCTGTGCCGTGCTGTGCCGTCCTTGATGTCACTATAAAGAAGAATCTTTCTGGGAGAGACAAGAAGCAGCCCTTCTGCATGTGGCGGAAGAAGCTGGCTGGGCTAGAGTAAGCAAGCACTTTGAACAGACAGCCCCAGATCTGCACTGAAGACACATGCCTGCTGCAACAGAGCCAGCTCAGGCAACCCATGGAGAACCACCTACAAAGCTTGACTTATGTCCTTAGGACCCATTGTCATGGTCATTCCTACAGACCCTGGCAAATGGCTGCAGGAACCCTGACAATATTAGTAAGTCACACTGGTGCCATTGCTGATCTTAGAAGATGAAAGAGCTTAGCATACCTGGCAATGAGCCCAGCCAAAAATCAAACCAAGTGGTGCCCAGCAGCCCATTCATGTAGGCAGAAGGAGAGGGCAACCCTGTCTTTGTTGAGTCAGGGTAGATGTGAAAACTGCCCACTGGAGCCATCCTGTCTGACCACCAGAGAGGCTGCTTTGTATGCGGGGGTGGCCTCTGCCACAGGTGAGTGGAAACTGGTTGATTGCAATCCTAGTTCTTTAGGTGAATGTTAGCATGCATGGCATGCTATACCTTGAGGATCCTGGGGAAGCATAAAAAGCTATGCTCTTGGGAAATGTCATTGTTGGCCATCTTTCTGCATCTGTGTGTCTCTTTACATCTTTCATGCTGCCTTAGTTACTGTCTTAGTTAGGGTTAGTATTGCTGTGATGAAACACCATGATCTAAAACAAGTTGGGGAGGAAAGGTTTATTTGGCTTACATGTCCTGAATCACATTCCACTGAGGAGACACAAAGAAGGGACCCAAACTGGGCAGGAACCTGGAAGCAGGAGCTGGTGAAGAGGCCATGGAGGAATGCTGCTCACTGGCTTGCTCCTCGTAGCTTGCTCAGCCTACTTTCTTATAGAACCCAGGACTACCAGGCCAGGGGTGGCACCATCCCCGGTGAGATGGGCCCTTTCATATCAATCATCAATTAAGACTATGTTCTACAGGCTTACCTACAGGCCAATCTTAAGGATGTATTTTTTAAATTAAGGTTCCTCCTTTCAGATGACCATAGCGAGTGTCAAGTTGATATCAGACTAGCCAGAACAGTAACTTTTCCTGTTGCTGTGATAAAACACCCTGACAGGAGCATACAAGGAGAGTGTATTTTGACTCACAGTCCCATTGTACAGCTGTCATGGTGGAAAGCCATGGCGGCAAGAGCTTGAGGCAGCTGGTCACATCCACAATCAGGAAGCAGAGATCGAAGGCCAGTGCTCAGCTCACTTTCTCTTCAATCCAAGATCTCAGCCCTGGGAATGGGGCCACCTAGAGTGGATGGGTCTTCTCATTTCCACATACCCATTGAAGAGAATTCCCCACAGGCATGCCCAGAGAGGTCTCCCACGTGGTTCTAGGTTTCATCATGTTGGCAGCTGAGATTAATCATCAAAGGTCGTATTGATCTACAATGCTCAAAAATCACCTATTGATCCCACAATCTGGTTTCTCTCATCCCACTCAAACATTTCCAAAACAGGGCTATGAGATTTGTTTCTCAGGGTCTATTTTCTAAGCTTGAAATGTGTGGACTGATCTACAATAACTTTCACAGACCTTGACTTGTTTGTGCTGTGACAGACACTTTGCCAGTAATATTTAGAAAGGTGCTCCCCTTCCCTTCTGGAAGCTTGAGAAGAGAGCAGTAAATGGAATTTAGGCAGAAAGAATGACACAAAGACTTGGAGGAACATCATATCCTGGGATGGCAGATGAGTTCCCTTGCAGAGTTTGGAGAGATTGAAACAAATGGAAAGGTAACGAGACTTGAGAGGAAAAGCAGCATTGTTGCATTTAAGCCATCTTAAATGCAACAATGGAAACATTGCTTAATGAGGCAAGAACAGAGAGCAGGCCTGGTACGCAGGAGGAAGGGAAAGGAAAGAAGGAAGGAAGGAAGGGAGGGAGGGAGGGAGGAAGGAAAAGAGGAAAACGAAATAAGAGGAG
>CABHPP010145668.1:0-10086 GCA_902168425.1 Peromyscus attwateri | reverse complement strand
ATGAAAGAGACAGAGAAGAAAGAGGAGAGGGAGGAGTGAAAACACTCAGCAGTTAAAGAAGAAAACAACACATTGTCCAAGAATCTGATTCCCCAACTAGGAAATTCGTCACTTTTTCCATATAAGACACTATCAGCCAGAAGATAGACCTCTACAGAACACGAAGTTGGGGGCGGGGATCTGCTCATTAATCCAGGATGTAGTGCTTCATCTAAGAGTTTTCACTTTACACTTATCCAGTGAGTTCTTTGAGACTTGACAGTCTGGTGGACTCTTTAAAACATCACATATCACTCACATGTACTGCTCTAATAATTAAAAATGTACATGCTTATTGTTAAAAATAAACATTTAGTATTGTGAGAGACAATGCCCAGAATAGACATCTTTTGCCACCAACTGAAGTTTCTAGTGCCAGGAAGGGTGTGGTGGTTGGAAAGAAAATGGCCCCCAAAGGGAGTGGCACTAATAGGAGGTATAACCTTGTTGCAGTAGGTAGGATCTTGTTGGAAGAAGTGTGTCACTGTGGGGGTGGGCTTTGAGGTCTCTTTTTCTCAAGTTTCACTCAGTGTGACAGTCAGTCAACTTCCTGTTGCCTCTGAGTCAAGATGTAGCACACTCAGCTCCAGCACCATGTCTGCCTGCATGCCACCATACTCTTCACCATGATGATAATTGACTGAACCTCTGAAACTGTAAGTGAGCCACCTCAATTAAATGTTTTTATTAATAAGAGTTGCTGTGGTCATGGTGTCTCTTCATAGCAATAAAAGCCTAACTGAGACAAAAGGATTACACCTAATCAAGTCATTGGCCAAATGGGACCCATGGAAACCTATAAACATCTCAGGCTATTCTTAAAGCTATTGATTACTTTCCACAAACTGGTGGAAAAAGCCCTATTGCTGAAGACAACACTTACACATATCATTGAACATGGAGAAGTAGAGTTGGTGCCTACATAGAGTTTCACCCTTACTGACTAATGTTCATGGTACTGGAAGATACTCTGCATGCCTCCAGAGGAGAAAGGTAATCACCAACTCAGCTACAAGCCCTATGATCTCCAATGGTGATCTGCCTGCAAGATACAGCTGGTGTAACCAAATACTATCTTATTGAAATTAAGGGCCACTCCATGAGATGGAATCCACGCCTGACATTGCTTGGGTGGCTAAGAACCTGAGATGGACAGGCCATGGGTTCAGGGGAAAATCAAATACTACTGTTCTGCTAAAGGAACATAGCAATAAAATGACTCCTAACAACATTCTGCCGGTGGTAGATGAGTCACTTGCTTGGTCATCATCAGAGAAGATTCTTCTTGCAGGGTGTGGAAACTTACACAGAGACCCACAACTGGACAATGTATAGACAGTGAGAGATTTTGTAATAGTCAGTTCTAAATGGGATGTCGTCATTGAACCCCTCCCTTCAGGGTTCAGCAAGTTAAGAAGAAGGGGCGGCAAGAAGATTGTAAGAGCCAGAGGGGATGGAAGACACCAAGAAAATAGTGTCTTCCAGACACAGCAGGAATGATGCACACATGAGCTCACAGAGACTGTGGTCGCATGCCAGGGTCTGCATATGTTCAAGTCAGATGGGGTCCCAGAGATGAGAGGGGAAGTGGACCTGATCTCCACTCCCTAACCAAGAAGTTATCTGCAATTGACATCCTCCTGCACAAAAAAAATTCATTTTCTCCAGTGGAGTCTCACTGGATATTAACCACACTTCAGGATAGGTCACATGCCCAGCAGTAGATGGACAACACAAAAAGAACTCAATGGTATTTTTGTAGACTTTGGGGTCTATGTTTCTTGGTTTGGGCATTTATTGTCATACTGGTCTTTTACTTATATATTATGCTTTCTGATTTTGTTTTTTTTTCATAAGTTTAGTGTATGTGTTTCCTGTATTTTTTCTATTTTAATATTCTGGTTTATTTGTTTTTATTTGTTTGTCTGTTTATTTTATAAGGAGAGAGAGGGGGCATGGATTTGAATGAGTGGAGAGGTGAGGAAGATCTGGGAAGAGTTGGGGGAGGGGAAACAGTGATCAGAATATAAATATATTGTACAATTTTTTCAATAAAAATTTAATTTAGCCGGGCGGTGGTGGTGCACGCCTTTAATCCCAGCACTCGGGAGGCAGAGGCAGGCGGATCTCTGTGAGTTCGAGGCCAGCCTGGTCTCCCAAGCGAGTTCCAGGAAAGGCGCAAAGCTACACAGAGAAACCCTGTCTCGAAAAACCAAAAAAAAAAAAATAAAAAATAAAAAAATAAAAATAAAAAACCTAAATTAGGTTAAAAAAAATTTAATTTAATTTAATTTAAAAAAGAACTAAAACATTTGGGACTGCTGAGAGAATGGTGGACAAAATCACAATGGCTGTGTTGGAGAGAAGGGTTTCTCATCTCAGGAGACCAACCTGCAGGGTGCTGAGGCCTTTGCTGTCCTGAGCAGGCTCTCTGCAAAGTGCAGCACAAAGAGAGACAGAGGTCTCTACTCACTGGGCACCAGCAGCAGCCCTCTCCATCCCTGACTTCCAAACTGAAGCTCCAGATGTTGTCCAGTGTTCTGGAGATACTTCTACTACTGGGAACAAAAGCAACCCAGCTAAGAAACAATGGTTTATAATGTGGTCCATGTCCTATGCATCACCTGCTGATCTTTCTGCTATTACAATAAAAGATACAAATTGTATACTCATTTAGCCACCAGCCTTTCTGTATCCACCCACAACACATGAGGAAGATGTGTGTGTGTGTGTGTGTGTGTGTGTGTGTGTGTGTGTGTGTGTGTATCCCAGTTAGAGTTACTAT
The DNA here is from genome assembly GCA_902168425.1 of Peromyscus attwateri. Taxonomy (NCBI): domain Eukaryota; kingdom Metazoa; phylum Chordata; class Mammalia; order Rodentia; family Cricetidae; genus Peromyscus; species Peromyscus attwateri. The sequence continues at coordinate 7,262 of CABHPP010145668.1, read as the reverse complement.
TGCTATAATGAAACACCATTACCAAAAGCAAACTGAGGGGAAAGGGTTTATTTGGCTTTACACTTCCGGATTGTTTTTCACCACTGGAGGAAGTTAGGATGGGAACTCAAGCAGGGCAAGAACCTGGAGGCAGGAGCTGATGCAAAGATTGTGGAGGAGTGCTGCTTACTGGCTTGTTCCTTGTGACTTGCTCAGCCTTTATTCTTATAGAACCCAGGACCACCAGTCCAAGGGTGGCACCACCCACAATGGACTGGGGCCTCCCCTATCGATCACTAATTAAGAAAGTGCCCTATAGGCTTGCATACAGCCTGATCTTATAAAGGCATTTTCTCACTTGAAGCTCCCTCATCTTTGATGACTGTATCTTGTGTCCAATTGATGTAAAATTCGTCAATACAGGGTGTGTGTGTGTGTGTGTGTGTGTGTGTGTGTGTGTGTGTACTCATTTGTATGCTAGCACACATGGAGGTGAAAGGTCAAATCTGGGTCTCTTCCTCAATTGCTTCATGCATTACATTTTGAGACAGAATCTCTCACTGAGCCTTGAGATCAATGATTCAACTAGCCAGCCGAACAGTGAGCCCCAGAAATCCTCCTGGGATTATAGAAGCCTGTTGCTGCACTTGGCTTTTTTGTGTAGACACTGGCAATCCAAGCTTGGGCCATCATGGTTGCATACCAAGCACTTTCCTGACCGAGCTATCTTCTCAGCCCCATTTCCCATGTTCTTATAGAAGCACAACACCACATTGAACCGTCCCCCAGTGTTGGAAATGAGGCTGTTCCCAAATTTTGCACCATTATAAAATAATGTCACGATGACCACCTTGTGCAAAAATCATTTTCTGTAACTGATTATTTCTCTGAGATAGATGTCTCATGGTAGAATTAGCAAGCCAAACAGTAGGGAGGTATCTGAATAACAAGAGCAAAATGTGCAGGCTTGTCGACATGGGCTGGGAACACCGTGTCTAGAGTATGAGTCACCACCTTTCAAAACATGCTCTCCAGAGAACCTACTACTGCCGCGTTCCTAAGCCGATACAATTTCTGACTGTGTTGTAACCTATCCCTATACCCACAGGCACGTGCAGCTCTCGCCCTTCATCAAGAAGCTTCTTCTTGCAGCAGATGGAGACCATTACAGAAATCCACAACTGGTCAAAAGAAAGAGAATAAGAGACTGTGGTGTGCCTGACCCCAAATGGCATATCTGTGTGTAACTGCTAAACCTCTGGCTCAGGTATACCAAAGGAGGCAAATGGATATTAAGAGCTAAAAGACCAGGGCACCTGCTGCAAGATTGTGTCTTCTAGACACTGTAGGGAAGCTGCACCCATTAAATCTCTGCAACCTGATTGCATAAACAAGTCCTGCATAACGGCAACACCAGCTGACATGCCAGTGTGCACACGAGAGGTCTCACAAGTCCCCGCCACTCGATGAAGATCTTCAGGCAACTCAAGGACTGCTGAGAGAATCAGAGCCCCCGATGATGGGTCAATCCCAAATGCTCATCCCTAAGCACATGTACATATAAGGAACACGAAATTGACTCAGTCGGTTTTATATATTGTGGCAGTTTGAAAGAAAATTGCCGTGTTTGACAAGTTGACCCCCAAAACGTATAACTCCCTGATGGGGAGCCCCACATTGGGCGCTTCAAGCTCTGACCTTGAATAAGCAAAACAATACCTGGAAAAAATGACCTCATGTATTTGTCTCTAGGGGCAACCAGCCTGCTTTGAATCTGCTCTGAAGCCTAAAGTTAGCTGTCTGTGTAAAAGGCTGTTTTTGTGACTGAGAATCCTATGTCAGTCTGAGTAATGTAAACTATCCTAGTGTTGTTTCTATACATCAAAATTATACAGCTTAAACAGAAATCATAACCTGACCATCCACAACTATAAGTATGCCCAAAGATGTAAAACACGCTACCAAAGAGCTGCGGAAAGCACCCACAGCTGTTCTTTTAGGGGGGTATAATGGTAGCACATGAGGAAGTTACAGACAGAAAATAATCAATCATTCACAGTCAATAACCCCGTGGCTTTGCCAAGTGGGGCTCCCCATCAGGGAGTATATGTCTGGTGGGTCGACTTGTCAAACACAGAAAATGGCCCCCATAGAGAGTGGCACTACTAGGAGATGTGACTTTGTTGGAGTAGGTGTGGCCTTGTTGAAGGAAGAGTGGGGGGGGCGGGCTATGAGGCCTCATATGCTCAGGCTATGCCCAGTGTGGTACACAGTATCCTTCTGCTGCCTGTGGGTCAAGATGTAGAACTCTCAGCTCCACGTCCGCCGGCTCACCGCTATGCTTCCTGTCATGACAATACTGGACTAACCCTCTGAAACTGTAAGCCAGCCTCAACTAAATGTTTTCCTGTATAAGAGTTGCAGTGGTCATGGTGTCTCTTCACAGCAATAGAAACCCTAACTAAGACCACACACACACACACTGGTTCAAATCCCAGCTTCAGGACCAGGATATAAATGAGCCGACTAAGACTTGCTGAACCCGTGTTCCCTAAAATTCATTTGCCTAACCCTGAGGGTACATCCTTCTTTAAATACCGTGAGCCCAGGACGTCCTCACAATACTACCCTTGCTCTGCAGGGCCACTTACTAACTGGCTTTAGACCAATCACATAATCTTAGCTTCCTCATCTGCAGATGGCAATCAAAATAGTGTGCTCAATGCATGGGACCAGTGTGGACACCGAGTGAGTGAATGACTAGGGATACTTAGGACTATGCTAGCTCTATGGTCCATCACCACCATTATAGCTGCAAATGCAGTTCAGATTTGAGGGCACCATTAACCCACCACAAACATTTTTTTTTTTTTAAGAACCAGGGCTTGTTTTATTTTATTTTGTTTGTTTGTTATTCACATGTGTGTACAGTTGTGTATGCATCACCATTTATGCGCATGTGGCTGCCGGAAGCTGATGCTGGGTTTCTTCCACTATGCCCCTTCACCTTTTGTATTTTTAATTACATGTATATATTTACTTATTCATTTATTTTTGTGTGTGTGAATGTGCATTCACACAAGCATACACTCATGCGCCTCAGAGGACAACTTGAAGGGGTTGATTCTCTCTTTTCACACTCCACAGACTGAACTCAGGTCACTAGGCTTGACAGCAAGCACCTTAACCCACTGAGCCATCCGGCCATCTCTCCACTTTATCTTTTGAAGCAGGGTCTCTCACTGAACCTGGAGCTCACTGATTGGTAGTCTGGCTGGCCAGCACTAGGTGGCCCGAGAGCACGTCACCAGGTGCAGTGGAGCCGCGGACCACTGTTGTCCCACTCGAATGGAGCCCCTCAGGCGTTTCTCCCCCTCCCTCTCCCACTCTCTGAAACCTGGAGAATGCAATCACCAGCTATTCACAGCAGTCCCGGCATCTCAACAAAGACCAGTTCTCTGAGTAGCACCTTCCTTTCATGTGTAGAGACGCTCCTGTCGCTGCGGTGAGACCTCCACACTGCCTGGCATTGGATGCCCCCCCAGCGCACACTCCTCCCCACGGTTCTGGAGTCTATCAGCCCAGGAGAAGCATTCTGGTGTGATTTCAATGGGCCTGGAGGGGGACAATGGCTCTTGATTGGGATGCCACCCACCTGTCGGGAATCGGTGGCGGCAGCATGTGAGAACTGTTGAATGGCAGACAGCGCTGTTCCACAGCCACCTCACTCTGAAGAATCCGTCGACTGTTGAGAAGAGAGTCAGAAAGTCAGAGAAACTGAGAGTTCTGTTTCTCCAAAGAGATGGGGAAGAGCTTGAAGTGACTGTGGGAAGATGAAAAATGCTGGCCATCTGTCCGAGCTGTTGAGCCACTTCATTACACACCCAGTGTGGGATGCTGGTCACAGCCGGTAACGCAGCTACCACACTGTTGCTGTGGTTTGCTCAGGGCTGACTGAATGCTAGACACGTCTTATAAGTACACTGTTGCATTTAACCATTAACAACTACCGTCTAAGGTATTTGTTATAGTTCATTTTCTGTTGCTATAACTGAATACCACAGACATTTATAAAGGAAAGAAGTTTATTTTAGCTCGTGATCCGGTCACTTTCGGCTGCATCTTGTTCCACCTCCTTCTGCTCTGTCTAGCCTCTCTCTTAGTTCGAAAGCTGCATGTTGACTTCTGTTTCATCCTAGATGCCCATATTTCCGTTGACATTCTTCTGAGCATACCATGTTCAAATTAACCAGTTGGTATTGGAGGTGAGGTAAGCTACTTTTGCAAAAATCAACTCTTGAATAATAGCTTAGAAAAAAATAAACAGTTGTGAGGGAGAGCAGAAAAAGAAGAGTACACATCTTATTCTAAGTTAAAAGTGCACATGCATGTGTGTGCATTGATACCTAATACCAACTGGACCTGTGAATGGCACACTAAACAGTATAAAAATTTCAAGACAATAAAATCTTCTTCCATTGGTTCTTAAAATATGTTAATAATCCATTTTCCCTGTGATCTAAGGAATATTTGACAGGAATTTATAGTCCTACCTGCTTATAGTCTCAAAATACTGTAATGCTTTTTATAACCTGATCAATAGCAATAGCCGTGGTGCCCTGTGGTAGTCAACTTGACACTTCATGAGACTATTGTGATAAGCGGCACAGATAGCGAGAGGGTACTTGGGTCCATACACATGGCTGAGATGGTTCCCTTCGCCATCCATTCAGTTTACAATTAAATCAGCCTGAGCTTCAGAGAGTTTAGGTGCATTCTTCCTTCCTGCAGGGGCCTTACATAAGGGTCTTAGAGCGGTCATTAGGAAGTCTGTTCAGCCGTTCAAGATCGGAACAGCTGCTGGCAATCCCATCCTCCCAGAGTTTTATGCTTTATAAGCTCCATTTTCTAGTGTTAAACACAGTAATTTGCGAGAGGCAGGTAGAAGTACAATCAATCCAGTTTGGTCAATAGGCAGGACTGAGTGCCTCCCGCAGCCCATCATCATGCTAGGTTCAGGACACAATGCTGAGGGAAACACACCCTTTGATTTAAGGCCCCGGAAGTCTAAGCAAAGGACTTCAAATGATTGCAACCATAGTTTTGATTGAATAAAAATAAAGAGAGACTCTGATTCAGCATATATTTACTCTGTCTTACAGATATGCTAATCACCCGAGTCGTTTAGCATGCTTTGCGATGAATATTTGACGGATATTTATGATCCTAATGGCTCACGGCCTCAAAGCGCTGCAACGCTTTTTATAACCTAATCGGCAGCAACAGCCGTCGCTCCCTCTGGTAATCAATTTAACGTTTGATGAGTCTTTTTCCTGGTAACCGACACAAATGGAAGAGAGGACACTCACAAACACATTTGCGAGTGGTTTTGCAATGCCATCTGAGTTAAGACGCGCCAGGCTACGGAAAACACATCCGTAAAATAAATGACTGCAACGTGGTGCTGTAATTTCTGTAATAGAGATAGGTACGAACTACGGCGGGACGAGCAATTAATATCAATTGAGGAGGTGACGTCGGAAATCCAATGGGGTAGACACAGTATTTAGACTGAGCAGCGACGGATGAGTGGAGAGCGTTTGATACATGAGGGAGGGGACAGGAAGGGCATTCCAGGAGAGAGGAGAGTACAGAACACTTGGCATGTTCAGGGGCATCCATCATCTGCTGCAAAGTGAACACAGACAAGTGGAAGATGAGGATGTGCAAAGACGAAACTGGGAGAAATCACGAAGCCACAGGACAAACAGGGAACCAAGGGAGAAAATGTACTAGGCTAGTAATTCAAGTGCAGATAAACTTCCCTGTTTATTCACTAAACAAATGTTTGTTGAGTGCTGTCCCGGTTGGTTTTACTTGTCAACTTGACACGGCCCAGAATCATCTGAGAGGAAACCCTCCATGGAGGAACTGCCTCAATGAGAACGGCCTGTGAGCATGTTTGTGGGGGATTGTCTTGGTTGGTAATGGATGCAGGAGGGCCCAGACCACTGTCGGGGACAGCATTCCCCTGATTAGATAAGGAAGGTAACTAAGCATGAGCCTGCAAGTGAGCCTCCATAGTTTCTTCTTCAAGTTCCTAAAGCTGGACTCTCTTCCCTAACTTCCCTCAGTGACAACTATGACCCGGAAGTGTATACCATTGACTGTGACCCGGAAGTGTATGCCGTGTCAACCCTTTCTCCCTTTAAGTTGCTTTTGGCCAGAGTATTTGATCACAGGGACAGAACGAACCCAGGACAAGCTCCCTGTGTTCGCTCAGTGAGAGATTCCTCGGACAGTTAAAAAAAAAAACGATGATACAGGGCTGGGGAGATGCGTCAGAAGTTGGTAAAGCACTTGTCATGCCAACCTGAGAATCTGAGCTCTAGTGGACCCTAAAACCTATTTAAAAATGCCATTTGATCCCAGCGCTGGGAAGGAGACAGGAGGATCCCTGGAGCTTCATACCCAGCCAGCTTAGCCTACTTGGTGACTTCCAGGTCAGTGAGAGACTTTGTCTCAAAAAAGTGATAGACGATGTCTGAGGAACCACACCAGAGGTTGTCCTCTGGCTCGCGTGCACACATGTATGCCCCCGCCACACACACTCTCGAATCACATTACAGAATCAAAGATCCTGCCTTGACAGATAGAAAGCTAAGTAAAGTTGCTCAAAGATGACCCACTCGTTTCACTAGAAATTGTTGGAAATGTTGGGGTGGGAGCCTGGGATGAGAAGTTGTAGGGGTGGGGCTAATTTGCAATTGAGTACAAAGACTGGAATCAGCTGAGATAATGCAGAATATCTTCTGCAACATCTTGTGTATTGCTACACAATTATTCTGAGTGCTACACGGGGCCATACATTGATACAGTGATGGTTTTTACCTGTGTTGTTTTATCCCCACCAGGGAGCCTAGAGGTATGAGCTTCCAGAAGCAGGGACTGACAGCACACACCAGAAATGAGGGGGGGGGGGGGGGGGGGGGGGGGGGGGGGGGGCGGCTTTGGTCCTTTGGGCTCTGTCCTCACATTTCCCCTGGAAGAGGCTGATGCGCAGGTGCTTAGCTGCTCTGGAAACATCGATCATCCCCAAGTGACAGATTGAAGCCACAGAATCTGTGCTGATGGACAGTTCTCTTTCTTCCTTCCTTTCTTTTTATGTTGTTTTCTGATTTGAGCTGCTTGGAGTTCTCTGCGGGGAGGGGTTCTCTTTTGCTGTTTTGTGTTGGCTGAAATTGTTTTCCTTTGCTTCACTTAACTTCGTGTGTGTGTGTGTG